>JAQISU010000513.1:0-32930 GCA_029339505.1 Unio delphinus
CGATGGATCCGAAATGGTAACGGCAAGACAAGTGTGCCGTTTACAATTAGTAATATATGCCTCTTAGAACCGAATTGCTTAGTAACTCACGTCCTTTCTGGCTCGAAAGTTCCTTCACTTTGGATTAGCTTTTATTTTTGAGTAAAAACTTTCCGTGCTCTTTCCTTGTTATATCCCACTAAATGTAAGTATGAGTTACGAATTCACAATACAGAGAAAGGAATACTGTTAATTTTACAATCCTCATAATTATCGTGGACAATTAGATGATTTGGAGCTTTTCGTGTTCCTTTTTACATCTAAAGTTATTTGCCAATATGTCATTCATTGTTGGGCCAACATGTTGTACTGGTTGCAAACATTCATTTAACGAAGTATGAATAAGACTCATTTCTGATTGGCTGGCAAGATACTATAGTCAGAAGTATGAATAAGACCCATTTCGGATTGGCTGGGAATATACTATAGTCAGAAGTATGAATTAGACTCGTTTCTGATTGGCTGGCAAGATAAGATGGTCAGATGTATGAATAAAACCCATTTCCGATTGGCTGGCAAGATACTATAGTCAGAAGCATTCATAAAAGGCGATTCTTAAACATCATACTTTGGCCCACCTGGTGAATGTTGGTTTTAAACGAAGATGTAAACGATAGATTTAAAACGTTGTGTCTTTCGCTTAAATATATGTGTTGAACCCTTAAAATATGCAATAAATAGGTTGATGGGTTAAACAGGTTCAGATTATCCAAGCGAAATTCGTTAGCAACCTTTAGTAAATGCTGTTCCATAAAATATATTTTTTGTCAAAGGCTGCCGTATGTATAATTATTTAAGTCTGATCAGTATTAAAGGATATCCGTTGTATTGTTTTAGGATAATTAATGTTAATTAATTTCTTCTTACACTTAATAAAGAACCAGTTCTAGGAGTCTGTATCTGCATGTATTATGTTAGACTAAGCATGAAGTATAACAATTGTAAATGTATAACTTACAATTAATAAACATACGCCATCGAAAAACATAACTATGTCATTATCAAACTCTCGTAGTTAACGTCGGTAATCTGCTAGCAACAATTGTGTATTCTAGTGATTAGAACTGATATGATGTCCATCACATATGTGAAGTGTTTCGATTGAACTTTTAAGCGTTGGGCGTCATTGACATCTCTGCAGATAACCAGTGTACAACAACACTAATTTAGAAAAACAAACTGCACAGAATCAACATTTCAATGTCAAATCGACAGAAAATCGTTGACTGCATTCTTTAAGAGAAACAATTTTTTGAATTTCGTGATCATATTACGGTAAAGATAAGGTGCAATGTCATTTCAGCAAACTAGTGGAGCAAGGTACCCAGCGCTTAAATGAATAGCATCGTGTTTGAGGTAAAGAAATCGAGACCATATGCCAGTATATAGTATTTTGTGCGAAAAGGAGATTGCATGAACGACTGAAATAGAGTGATCCAGGTGGCCAAACACCTTTGAATTTACACCTTAACAGTACCTTTAGAGCTTCAAAACTAAACTGACAGTCACTCATAGATGAACCTCTTACCCGTCCTTTCATGATGCCACTAGTGCTATTGATGACGTAGATAAAGCCAAATGACTTTTCCAAGTAACTTGTAACGTGTTTAGACATGCGCCCGATTCCTCCAAGACCTGGAGTATCTACTATAACCATTCCTTCCTGAAATATTAATACAAATACTGAGATAACGTATACAGGCTAACCGCAATTGCAGATTGTCCGTAAATTACAGATGTTTTACTTATTTAATGAATTCTGTGGTTATAATGCAATTTTTGAAAAGGATGAGTAAAACAGGTTACGATGTGTTGGCTACAAGAAATAAATCATACTCCATTTGTTTCTTTAAGAGCTCCAAACAGTTTTATTCCATCTCTCTCAATCATTTTCTGGATCGCTTATAATCAGCATTATCTTATGATAAAATGCACAATATTGTTACGGCTATTGGATCTAATTTATTATTTTTTTTTAAATGTTAAATCCAAATTTGTCATTTTGCCTTTAAAGTGAATTGATTGGGAGATTTTTTCTAGAAAGTTCAGACTGACTTAGATTCCAGTTGTAAACAGGCTGACCTTGGCTTGGTTACCTCAATATCTGACCTTGCTTCAGATTGATAAACAGGTCTTTAAAACTATTGGCTAATTTCAAGGACAACATTTTTATTTTTAGTTATTGGGGGTAGTAAATATCTAGAGTACGTGATTTTTAGTGAAGGCAGTCTCTTTCTATGACCTTCCATGAACCTCTATCAATTTCTAGAAAATCATGTGATCACTTATTTACTTACAAAAACAGTTATATAGAGTTGTTTGGGATAGAACAATTCAGTAGAATTTTGGGCTTTAAAATTAACAGTTGTGTAATTCATGTTTGAGTGTTAATATTAATTATTTTGTTCTGGACCTTGTGTCAATTCATTGAAGAAAGAGGATTTATTATCTATTTGGAGGAGAAAATATGTGCTCATAATTCATGTGGATGATAAATTAAACAAGAACTGCATCACGTGACATTGTCAGCCATTTTGGATTACATCGTCAAGATTCGAACCTGGAACTATTAGAACATTTATTTATCAGGACTCTTACAATTCCATTAGTGATTATTTTTTGTGAATTCTATATTGGATTAATGTTGGATTTGATTCTCTAAAACTGTAAGTTTATTTATTTTATGAAAATAATTGTACTTAATAAAAATCATTGTTAGAGTTATACAAGCTTGTTAGTTTTCAATCTTTCTGTGTTGCTGCTTATTCGAGCCTAAGCACGTAACATAGAAATTGGTGGCTATCGTCCGGATTGAAATAAATTGGAATTTAAATTTGAATTTCCCCTAGTTTTTGAAAATATTTAAATCTAGTGAGACTGACACGCTTGTATCAAAATGACATCTAAGGTAGAAATATTTCTTTCTAATCCTACCCAGGAGCAATTAGATCTTTTCAAAAAAGACGAGTTGGTTCAACTTGCCAGAAAATACGATCTTTCTGAAGTCAAGGCTTCTTTAACGAAACAAGATATCAAAAAGATTTTGGTCCAGTATTTGGTAGAACAGGATGTTTTGGAACAAAGTGCTTTGATTCCAGTCAGTAAGTCTACACCAGACTCTGACATTAAACTGAAGGAATTAGAATTAAAATTCAAGATGGAGTTAGAGTTAAAGAAGCTAGAATTTCAGAGAGAGAGAGAGAGAGAGAGAGTGAATTAGAGTTAAAGAAACTGGAATTTCAGGAAAGGGAGAAAGAAAGACAATTACAATTTGAAAAAGAGGAGAAAGAAAGACAATTAAAATCTGAAAAAGAGGAGAAAGAGAGACAGGAAAGAGAGAAAGAAAAGCAATTACAATATGATAGAGAGAAAGAGGAGAAAGAGAGGCAAATTGAATTACAAAAAGAGCAAATGCGGATTGATAAAGAGAGAGAGGAGAAAGAGAGACAATTACAATCTGAATTAGAGTTTAAGAAACTGGAATTTCAATAAAGGGAGAAAGAAAGACAATTACAATTTGAAAAAGAGGAGAGAGAGAGAGACAGGAAAGGTTACAAGAAAAACAAATTGAACGAGAGAGAGAGAGAGAAAGAGAAGGAAGAAAGGGAATATCAGTGTAAAATGAAAGAATTAGAGCTGGCAAGTGAGAATCACCATCATACTTCAAATCAAAATTTTGATTTAGCAAGGAATATTAGATTAGTGCCCCCTTTCAAAGAAAAAGAAGTAGACAAATATTTTATTCTTTTTGAAAAAGTTGCAGAAAATTTAAAGTGGCCAAGAGAGAATTGGACTCAATTACTACAATGTGTAATTACTGGTAAGGCTAGTGAGATTTACACTTCACTGTCTGTTCAGCAAAGCAGTGATTATGACGTAGTTAAAGAATGCATTTTAAGAGGTTATGAGTTAGTCCCTGAAGCTTATAGGCAAAAATTTAGAAATTACAGAAAAGAAGCTGGACAAACTCATGTCGAATTTGCTAGACAAAAAGAGCAGTTGTTAGATAGATGGTGTTTAGCCAAGAAAGTCCATTTCAACGTCTCATAAAAATGATCATCACTGGTCAAGAAAATTGTGACGTCATCATCTACAGCGACACCTGGAGAGAACATCTAGCAACACTTCGAAAATTCTTTGACAGACTCACTAATGTATGTTTGACAATTAATTTGTCTAAAAGTGAGTTCTGCTTTGCTAGTGTGCCTTTCCTAGGACATTTTGTGGGACATGGACAAGTTAAAAGGTTAAGGCTATTTTTAGATACTATAATTTGCAAGCGCTCTTTCCCGTGTATAACAATTCATTATACTGTGTAAATTATACTAGTTCTTTTAATTTCAGATGTAAATTGGTTTGTGATAAAAAGAAAGTTTTATCATATAAACCTTTCTTTTTATTTTATGGGGGAAGGTGTTACGGCTATTGGATTTAATTTTTTTTTTAAATGTTAAATCCAAATTTGTCATTTTGCCTTTAAAGTGAATTGATTGGGAGATTTTTTCTAGAAAGTTCAGACTGACTTAGATTACAGTTGTAAACAGGCTGACCTTGGCTTGGTTACCTCAATATCTGACCTTGCTTCAGATTGATAAACAGGTCTTTAAAACTATTGGCTAATTTCAAGGACAACATTTTTATTTTTAGTTATTGGGGGTAGTAAATATCTAGAGTACGTGATTTTTAGTGAAGGCAGTCTCTTTCTGTGACCTTCCATGAACCTCTATCAATTTCTAGAAAATCAGGTGATCACTTGTTTACTTAAAAAACAGTTATATAGACTTGTTTGGGATAGAACAATTCAGTAGAATTTTGGGCTTTAAAATTAACAGTTGTGTAATTCATGTTTAAGTGTTAATATTATTATTTTGTTCTGGACTTTGTGTCAATACATTGAAGAACGAGGATTTATTATCTATTTGGAAGAGAAAACATGTGCTCATAATTCATGTGGATGATAAATTAAACAAGAACTGCATCACGTGACATTGTCAGCCATTTTGGATTACATCGTCAAGATTCGAACCTGGAACTATTAGAACATTTATTTATCAGGACTCTTACAATTCCATTAGTGGATTATTTTTTGTGAATTCTATATTGGATTAATGTTGGATTTGATTCTCTAAAACTGTAAGTTTATTTATTTTATGAAAATAATTGTACTTAATAAAAATCATTGTTAAAGTTATACAAGCTTGTTAGTTTTCACTCTTTCTGTGTTGCTGCTTATTCGAGCCTAAGCACGTAACAATATGCAAAGAAAAATCTCCCAGCAAGAAAAGAAACAAAAAATATCCAGAAAAAAAATAACAACAAGATTCATTAAAAACACGGCCTGGCATTTGAATTTTTATCTCTAGAAAACTTTGAAGGAATATTCGGCTTCTGTGCAGTTTAATATTGATTACTGAATCATTTTTTTCTAGAACTTAACGTTAAGCTAAGTCCAAAGGACAAAATATTTCGCCAATGTATATTCTGACCAATACCCGTGTCTTCTTAATTTTGTTAGACTGGTCACTGCAGCACAAACGATGAACCGAGCTACCGCTACCAATCAAAATTAAGTTGCTCAAAGTTGAACAAAGTTCCTACATGATCAAGACAAAGGGAGCACACAACATGAATTGACTGATAAATAAGCAAATTTCCACTACCAGTCCATGTTTGTTCATCTGCCTTTCACTCAAATACACCTGCAATAGCTTCCCTCTGGTACATAGTCATACTTTCGATGTTAAACTTCCAAAGTATCATTTTTAGGTGAATTGTCCCCACATTTGTTGAGCCAATGTGCAATGTACCACGTTATTAGTTGGTTTGCATTATATACTAAATGGGGCAACTTATAAAATCAAATAGATGTCGTTAGGACAAAGCACCAATATATAAGTTCGATCCGTCAAGGTATAGATAGGGTTATCATATCGGAACCATGGCTAGCGAAGATATAATAACTAGATCTAATGTTCGGTTCTCTAATGACATTCTTAATAATACGTTTACAAGAGTAACAAAAGCTGTACTTAGTACCCCTGCGTATGCGTTTTCCAGACTCATGGTTACCACAATCGTGACCTTGTCATTTCGAAATTTTTTGGTTTCGTTTTCATCGAGGACAACAGACCTGTTAAATTTTATGGAAAATATATTTTTAGTTGAGGTTAGTATGCAGAAACGTAATTCTCATTATCAGATCTCAGTGAATGATTTTTTCCTTTAAAACGTATCATAATTTATATAGTTCTTGCTTACGTCAAGGGCAACATATCAAAGTTTTGGTGAAGATACGTTCCGCAAAACTCACAAAAATTCAGTTCTTTTTCAGGTCATTGTTACCTTGACATTTATTATTCTGACCACCAAAGCATACGTTACTTTATAACGGGTAACCAGTAAGGTATATAAGCACATTAGGAATGGTTAGCCGTACTGACTTAGGCCATGAATTCCTGATTTGTGTCTCGTATAAAGCAACCCCTTAGGCTATGAATTCCTTATTCTTGTCTCGTATACAGCAACCCCTTAGGCCTATGAATTCCTTATTCTTGTCTCGTATAAAGCAACCTATTATGCCTATGAATTCCTGATTTTCGTCTCGTATACAGCAACCCATTATGCCTATCAATTCCTTATTCTTGTCTCGTATAAAGCAACCCATTATGCCTATGAATTCCTGATTCTTGTCTCGTATAACCCCTTAGGCCTATGAATTCCTTATTCTTGTCTCGTATAAAGCAACCCATTATGCCTATGAATTCCTGATTCTTGTCTCGTATACAGCAACCCATTATGCCTATGAATTCCTTATTCTTGTCTCGTATAAAGCAACCCATTATACCTATGAATTCCTGATTCTTGTCTCGTATAAAGCAATCCATTATGCCTATGAATTCCTGATTCTTGTCTGGCATACAGCAAACCATGATGCCTATGAATTCCTGATTCTTGTCTCGTATAAAGCAACCCATTATGCCTATGAATTCCTGATTCTTGTCTCGTATACAGCAAACCATTATGTCTATGAATTCCTTATTCTTGTCTCGTATAAAGCAACCCATTATGCCTATGAATTCCTGATTCTTGTCTCGTATAAAGCATCCCATTATGCCTATGAATTCCTGATTCTTGTCTCGTATACAGCAACCCCTTAGGCCTATGAATTCTTTATTCTTTTCTCTTATAAAGCAACCCTTTATGCCTATCAATTCCTGATTCTTGTCTCGTATAGCGCAGTCTTTTAGGCCTATGAATTCTTGATTCTTGTCTCGTATAAAGCAACCCCTTAGGCCTATCAATTCCTGATTCTTGTCTCGTATAAAACAACCCTTTCTGCAAAGGGGAAAGAAAGTATTTCAAGTAGACCTCATGGCATTACACGGAAACCAGTTAGCTTTGGTCGCTCACGGCGTCTGTGACACATTACCCTTTGACCCAAACTGTATAGATATTTTGCCTTTTGTTGCAGGTATGTGAATGAGAAGTTAAGCATTTACGAGAGAACCCAATTTTTAACGGACTGGCATGACTATAATATTATACGGGGATATAAACGTTGTTATCTGTTACAAGCAGTAAATTAGATTCAAATGTTCAGTTTAATTAAGATATTTAAAATCTGTAATACATTACTTCTTCCTTTAAAAGGAATCGAAGCAAAGATAGTCTCTAATAAATTACAGAATGCAAGCTAATTAACAACGGACTGGGTACAATTTTCGCACTGTTCTCTGTCAAAGCATATATTTACGGGGATTAAGGAACACCCAGCAGGTATTTCATACATAGTTTCAAAACCTTCTTATTTGGTTTACCTCATTTTACCAAATCGCCTTTTGTGTAGAATAGGATATTAAACAATAAATGTGTCTCAGCTTTCTAAAAATGTAACAGTCTATTAGCTTTGTTAATCTTGCCTCCTTTACAAGTAGTGAAATCTAGCAAAGTATTGCGAAACAGAGATAGTTGAAATGCAAACACGAAATTTAAAATAAATCAGCAAATATGATTTAACAAACTAAGCCATATGCACGTATGAGAAACAGCCATTAGAATATCATAATAGTACTAACTCTACACGTGTAGTTTTATCCAATCGGACTTGTGAAATACGTTCATGTACCATTCATGGTTCTACCTTAGATCTCAAATTAGAGACACGCTCGTGTCATCCTTTTTTTTTTTTGTTGGAACGGAAATATCAGTGCAGCGTAACTAAACCACGATTACCGTATATTAATTCCAAGGCGTTTGCTGTTACTCTAAAAAGAACATCTTTTGACCAAAAGATGACCCAGGTCAGTATAACAGTTCTATG
The DNA here is from genome assembly GCA_029339505.1 of Unio delphinus. Taxonomy (NCBI): domain Eukaryota; kingdom Metazoa; phylum Mollusca; class Bivalvia; order Unionida; family Unionidae; genus Unio; species Unio delphinus. The sequence goes on from JAQISU010000513.1 coordinate 8,360, forward strand.
CATTAATAAAAGCGAAATAATGAGCCAAAAGAAGACTTCACGCAAGAACTGCGAACTCGCTTAAACAGTAAGGAATAATTATGTTTGATGTTTGATACACACACAAAAACACACACGCGTATGTATGTAAGTATATATATATATATATATATATATATATATATATATATATATATATATATATATATATATATTTATATATATATATATATATATATATATATATATATATGTATATATATATATATATATATATATATATATATGTATGTATATATATATATATATATATGAATGCAATAAACTGACAACGAACAGTGCCGAACTAATCACAGTCATAGCCTATGGGCTTAGTCTAGTTAGATAGTAGTTTTGTACTATTTCGTTGTGAGTTTATTGCATTTATCTTAATCAACCCCAGACACACGTAATGTCTTGCTAGATCCAGTGCACTTGAAAGGACTATTATACGCCATATGATATAAATTATTCACTCACACACGCTGGCCCCTTTAATGCTGGCTCAAACCCCAACTGAAGCCAGAATGCTGTATGTTTTAACATCTCATTTAGCATATTTCTTAAAATGCTGTATATTTTTACATCTCATTTAGCATATTTCTTAAAATGCTGTATATTTTTACATCTCATTTAGCATATTTCTTAAAATGCTGTATATTTTAACATCTCATTTAGCATATTTCTTAAAATGCTGTATATTTTAACATCTCATTTAGCATATTTCTTAAAATGCTGTATATTTTAACATCTCATTTAGCATATTTCTTAAAATGCTGTATATTTTAACATCTCATTTAGCATATTTCTTAAAATGCTGTATATTTTAACATCTCATTTAGCATATTTCTTAAAATGCTGTATATTTTAACATCTCATTTTTTAGCATATTTCTTAAAATGCTGTATATTTTAACATCTCATTTAGCATATTTCTTAAAATGCTGTATATTTTAACATCTCATTTAGCATATTTCTTAAAATGCTGTATATTTTAACATCTCATTTAGCATATTTCTTAAAATGCTGTATATTTTAACATCTCATTTAGCATATTTCTTAAAATGCTGTATATTTTAACATCTCATTTAGCATATTTCTTAAAATGCTGTATATTTTAACATCTCATTTAGCATATTTCTTAACATGCTGTATATTTTAACATCTCATTTAGCATATTTCTTAACACATCCAGTATCATCAATAGATATGCTGCGAAAGCGTGTGTCCTCCATTAGATTTTTAATCTAAATATGACGGTCACATGTGCAGAAAAAAACGTCACATCATGTGCAGATAGAAAGATCACTTCCGTTGCATTCTAAAATAGTTAAAGTTTATTGCCCATGTGGAAGGTGTACCACGATCCGGCACTGTATATTATGGGACACATTTGCACATTATTATAAGTGCCTGATTATATTTGGGAATTGATGGTATGACAGTAGCAGACTGAACTAAAAGACTGTTTTGAAATATTATAAACCCTTCACTCGAGTTATATTCTTATTTGTTGTGGATTATGTAATTCTCAGTCACCAATTAATTGTTTAAACAGTTTATATCATACAGTGATAACGATACTAAAGGGTATTCATTCAACATGAGTATTAATGAATGCTACCTCTAACATGGAGAAGGGCCACGTCAGTTCCACCTTGGAGTAGGGCGAATTTCCTTCTTCATCCGTTTCTTGAAGGACTTTTTGAAGGTCTTCTATACCCTTTCCCTCCTTGTCACTAAGGTCAATAATACGAGGGGGTAACTTGTGTGCTTTTCTACCTTCATTTGCCTCAACATTATTTATTCTGTAGTGAGCAATAGCCTCCTTGCATCCTTGCTTGTCCGTCCGTATCTCGCAAATCGTTGCAGTACAAGACAACGAACTGGTGGGAAGAAGGTCTACCCCTAAAAGGAGGTTGATGAGGCTGCTTTTTCCCGCAGTGGTGTCCCCTGAATCAGAACCGGATATACGTGTTAGTGTATATTTTGGTATCAAAGAGTAATAAATGTGTACCAAGAAGAGGAAATAATGAGAATGGGGAAAATAACTTTGGGGATGGTGTGGTATTTCGCGCACACTAATATGTAGGGTAAAAGTTGTGAACAAAATATATTTTTACAGCACGATAGGAGAAAGAAATATTTTACAGCTAGTTTGGGGTACGGACATTCAAAGATAATAATAAAACTTTCAGTCTCTATCCACAACCGAAAAGTTAAATGGTGAATCGCTTTGTCAAACACTACTCAATCCATAATCTAAGGTGTTCGGAATGACATATGTATAACACTGTCCATCAAAAAGTGTAGCTGATAACAATATTTATAATAAATTGGTGTATTCAACAAGATCTCGCTGGCAGATACGTCATAACGAAAGTTACTATATGTCTACTCATACAATGTCTTCCTAATATACGCTTATTTACGCCGAGAAGAGAAAGTATGTTGTTGAGATAGTTATGGCAAATAGTTTCCCAAAGTCATGGGTAAAGACAATGAAATAAATTAACATGTACAAACTTCAATTCGCATACAACTAACACGATGTTATTAACAGTGTTAAATATTGGATATTATCTGCAATAATCCTCATAAAAAAATCCATTACGAAAAATAGAAGTCTGTGTGGATATCAGTCATCTGATATCTTTCATTAGACAACTCTTTCGTACATGCAAATCTTTGCTTGTAAGCGTCTTCTGAAAGCAACAAGTGTAATTTCACCTCATGACCGTGAGAAAGCAGCCAGGTTTTAGCATCCTACGTTAACAACGGCCGCATAAATCAGCTGTTGTCAATAGATGAGTTAGTAAACGGGTTAATACCACATTAAGTTTTCTCTAATCAAACTAAGCACCACCTATTTATGAGGCTAAATTAATCTTGTATGGATTTTATTTCTTCACATTTTATTGATTTGAAAAATGCATGTGTTATTTTAGAAAAATCTTACCATAAAATCCGATAAATAATGTCCCTAATTTCCAGTAAGAATGGTGTTTGCACCTTTTAATTAGGTAGTCACTACGTTTGAGAAACATCTTTACAATGGTAATTCTCACAATCAAGTATTCACTCACTTATAATAATATAGAAACGAAGACATGGTTCACGTACCACGTATCACGTACATTAGATTTGTAGCAATACTTACTTGTTTTTCCTTATTAGTTCTTTGCTTGAATAGGGACTTATTAGACACATAAAATCAGAGGCGTAGCTAGGGTGGTGCAGGGGGGTACATATGTCCCCGGGCGCCAAGGTACAGGGGCGCCAAAATGAGGCTTACAACGTTACATTATAATAAGTAAACAAGGGTAATAAATCGGCCACATGATCGCTGGGGCGCCAATTTTATAGTTCGTCCCCGGGCGCAAAATATCATCGCTACGCCTCTGCATAAAATAACAAAAATAAGTTTTCAAAAAGCATCAAAGTTACCTGCCACTAGAATTGTGCATTCGTTCTTCTCTAGATTTTTCTTTCTCTTACCAAACATGTTCTCTATGTCTGTAATTGAAACAAATGTAATTGATGTTATGATATGCACATATTATGCAGCAAGTTACATAGTTTTAATTCCATTGAAACTGAATGGAACAGATGCATAGACAGATCGAAGAACAAACTGATGCATCTCGAGACATAAATGGATGAAATTTATCAAAAGCGTGGTGATATGGGGACAGAAAGTAACATTAAGTGACAGAGACAAAAGGGGAATAAGAGGTAAACAGGCAGACTGACAATATTAAATATTGACTGTTTCATATCCGATACTTTGTTCATATTCTCTCTTTAAATATAATAAACTAATTCGATTGTTATCCTGAAATAACGCATTTTATTGTTGAACAGTTTTGTAGGAAAAATTACTTACCAGGAAACACTTGATTTAGATTTAATTTTAAGTTTTTGGGTAACTCCTTGAAGAAGTCGTTGACTTCCGAATACATGGATATAAGCTTTTGTTTGTTCTCGTTCTCTTTCTCTGCAGCCTTGGCAAGTCCTTCAGAGACCTGATCGAAATAAATTAGATTTAATATTATCTCTTTCGAATAACAGAATGAACTGAAACACTCATAATATATTGACTAGTAAAACAGTTCAGACATTGCAGACCAAGTGAATCTGAGTCTCTCAAAGTTCAGCAAGGAAACTTGCTCTTTCGACAATTAGATCACTTTAGGTCATCTACGTATACTCACAAACAATCGTATCAAATTCAATCTGTCTACACTCAAACGTGTGCAAATTTTGTGTTGGATCTTTAACAATTTCACAAAAGTTGTCAAAATAAAAAATTAATATATCCATAATGATTATGTGGCCTTAACTTACGTCATCTTCGCATGAATCGATTTATGCCTACCCACTTGAATTAGCCTATAGCTGGTGGTAGTTGCTTAATTGTGCACAAACATCTTTTGTTGAAACATAAGCGAAGAAGAAAATAAAGAAAAGGTATACATTCGAAAGTTACAGATAGCTAAAAGACTTCATTAACTGACAAGGTTGTTGTTGTTATTGTCGGTTTTAACGCCATTTTTCAGCACAATATATGTTAAATAATGGCGGCAAGTATAAAATGGTGGAGGAAGAACAAACGAAAACTCCGGAGAGAACAACCGAGCCACGATAAGCTGCAGGCAAGCTTTCTCACGTATACATATTGACCGAGCCCGAGACTCAAATCCACGCAGAGGTGAGATGACAGTAATCGCTTTAGACCACTCGGCCAATCGGGACCACAACTAACAAGGTAATTTAGTCATGCAAATATGAATACAAATATGTTTACCACAATCTACTTGTCTACATCATATTGTTTCCACGTAAGTGTGCTAAATTTACAAAATCGCCTTTTGTATAGAATAGGAAGTTAAACAATACACGTGTATCAGCATTGATATTAGACCTGAAAATCTAACCAGGTTAACATAATTGTCAGATGTCATTCGTTAAAGTTAAAGAGCTTATTCAACTAAGCTAACAGTGTTACTGTCATGTCAAACATGATTTTAAAAAATGTGTTCTAAGAGAACAATTTTTTTTTAAGGTTGACTTAATATTCTGAAAATCTAATCATATCCTCATAAAGAAATGTGTAAAGTCACAAACTGTGTAAAGTCACAAAATGTGTAAAGTCACAAGTCCAATAGTCGTTGTAACATCGCATTACGATGGATTCGTAAACTCGGTACGAGTCGCAACAACTATCGTACTGGCGACACGGTGGAAATAATGGAGGGAGAGAATTCGGCTAAACATTTTTGTGTACCTGTCTGGGTATGACACGCATTGAGTTACAAATCATCAATGATGACTAACGTCTCTAATCGCAAAACAAACATTTGAGTCTTCTGTTCAAGTTATTTTGGGTGATAAAATGATACCTTTAGATACGATCGAATTGTATCAAGTTGAGTATACACTACTGCCCGATTTAATCAGATACGAAAAGGGACTATTTTGTTGCAAAAAATGGTGAAAATTCAGACAATTTACAACAAAGTGGTGTATTAACGTCATAATGAGTGGAAAACTATTTGAACTATTTTAAAATGATCTGTTCGAAATAACGATAAAACCTTTCCGAAATAACGGAACTCAAACTTTAATTTGAAACATATATTTTTGCAATAACATGAATGTTTCATGAAAATGTTTTTGTTAATTCATAAAGACCTTCTCAAAGTAACAACGATTTCGTCTCATCAAAAATATACCTTAAAAACGCTATTTGAAAACCATTGTTGGTTATTTCAAAACGATCTTTTGGAAATAATGAAAAGTTGTTCGTTTGTGCAACACATTGCTTTTAAAAATCACTGATAATTTATGTCATATACAAAGCTCTCACACTATGCTTCATAATGACAATCTTTTTTAATGTTTTAGAAAAAAGCTTAAGAAAATAAAGAAAACGTTTTCCTTATCTCGAAAAAAATGTTTTTATCACTTAGAGAAGTATTAAGAAAATAATAACCAAGAACAGGTGGAATGCATTTTACACACATATACCGTAATTACCCCCGCTTATCCTACATCCCAGGCCTATTAAATGATTACAATGTCTCTTTAATCAATTAAAGGCCTCAACTCTACTAAAGGTATTGGGGATACAATGTTTGAGCTGAATTCGTAAATTGAGGTTAAGGATTGCATACAGTGTCAAATAGTCATAACTTACATAAATACCGGGAGCACGAAAATTTGCCTGTATAGGGCATCGTTGGATTATGGCCAACATAATTAACAACTTATTAAGAAATGTATAGACAAAGAAGTTATCTTGTCGTTTTCCATCTTGCACTGCATACTGCTACAAAAAGGGAGATAACTAACAAAAAATGCTAGAGTGCGGACTTTGCCATTGTCTCTTTGAGTGTCAAACGCTCTTACGCTAATTAGAAACTAGGTTTTAACTGTTTGTTGTCGGTTTGGTAGAATTTTTCTATCGCAAAGATATAACGCTCTCAAAGTATCCAAATAAAATAATTTTCACTACACATACCTTCCCTTCGACCAACGTGAGTTTCTCTCCTTCACGTTCTTTCTCATCGTATAAATCCACAAGAAATTTCTTGGCCTCGTTCAGAGACTTTATTCCTTTAGGATCTAAACCAACGTCCTTAAATAACTTTATGGCCTGTCTAATATCTGGCAATTTACAGATGTCTTCTTTGGTGACAGATGCTCGAAGTAACTGCACGCCGGTTGAAGAACTCATTTCTCATCATCAAGAATATGCGTGTATTCTTGTTCGATCAGTACAATTTACTTGGCATGTATGGTTGAAAACGTACAAGTCAAAACTGTAAATGAAGTAATCAATACGTGTATGTTCAATAGGATATCATAGGATCGTCAAACCTCTTGGTGAGCAGTAGAAACGTTTGAAAGAAAATTCGCCAATATATGAATGCGTCCGATGTTTGACAAAATCACTCTCAATACGCTTCATGAATTTCCTTTGTGCAAAACAATGTTAATGTCTTACTCAAACCGTACGTTAATGTCGAATAATAGTATAAATACATGTATTATTTCAAGGTCGATTGCCGCTCTATCAGACAGACTAGTGTATAAAATGTTTCGACTTCAAAGGGATCACCTTTCTCTTCCTTGTTCATTTGCTCAAAGTCGCTATATATATGCTGGCATTGAGCAGATTCAAATTAAGTTACATAATTAATATCAGCTATCCCCCAACGCTCCATTAAGTAATAAGGAAGTTTTATTCTTGTTGAGAGTAAACATTGGTATGTTTGGTTTGTATTTCAACGACAAAAGTAATGTATTAAACCTTTCACGTGCATTTAAATCATCCACACGTCACATGTTTAGGTGGGAGGGGATAGTTTCGTAAATTGGCCCCTGTCATATTTTCTTAACTTAAGGCTATGGTGTTAGTCTATTGTTTAGTTATTATTGATAGTATATATTCATGAATAAGTTGTTTTGGGATAGTGCTATTCTTGAACTGATGCGAGGCCTCGACACCTCGCATAGATACTCAGCAGTAACTATGTGGTCGAAGAGTGACATTACCGGCGTGAGAGTGGGAGACAAGCGCCCCTCTTCTCCAGAAATGCTCGATACATCTTGTGTCTCTGATCGCCTCTGTCAACTAAAATCCAGCTCCTTGCCTTCGTGAGAGGTTTAGCTTCGAAGTCCGGCAGGCCATGTGTTCACTAACAGGAGAATGTGTGAAGACGGGCCACTGTTGCCTTAAAGATAGAAAAATATAAAAGAGGTATGCAATTTTCGCCAAAGAGAATTAGAATTATCAAGCGAAAAGTACTACCCCCTTTACAAACAAGACTACGTTAGATGCTACCAGAAATATTAAGTTTTAAAAACAATTGAAGATAAAAGATGCCGAAAATTTGATTTGTCCAAGAGAACATTGGAAAGTGTTCTAAAACTCGTGAAGCCTACATTTCTATGTTGGTTCAACAAAATGTTCATTATGATGTGGTTAAGGAATGTATCTTAAAGGGATATGAGCTGGTACCTGAGACATATCAACAATGGTTAAGGAATGTATCTTGAAGGGATATGAGTTGGTACCTGAAACATATCAACAATGGTTAAGGAATGTATCTTAAAGGGATATGAGTTGGTACCTGAGACATATCAACAATGATTAAGGAATGTATCTTGAAGGGATATGAGTTGGTACCTGAGACATATCAACAATGGTTAAGGAATGTATCTTAAAGGGATATGAGTTGGTACCTGAGGCATATCAACAATGGTTTAGGGACTGTACAAAGGAAAATGGATATTCATACGTCGAATTTGCAAGGAACAAGACTATTAGACAGGTGGTGCTCAGTCAAAAAGGTTGATCAAGATTACGTTAATCGTATCTCATATTAGCTGAATTTAATAATTGCATCCATATAGACCTATCTCGATGAGCAAAAATGGTTGAAACTGTAGAAAATGTTACTCGCTTAGCTGATGACTCTTCCTTGGCTCACAAAGATTTATTTTTCAATAAATCTTCCTGTTAATAACCTATTTCGGCAAATAAATATATATCTTATACGATTATTCAATCTGGTACGAAAATGTAGGAATCAAGTTCTTGATGAGGCTGTATAGTAATAAATATTTCTTCCTGTATACATTTATGGGAAGGAAAAAGGCACATCATGTTGGATTGCTATAGATTGAAACATGAGCAGCAGAGTGAAGACTGAGGTATTCCAAATACTCTTATTTCTTTGAGGTCAGGTTATGGTCATATATTGCAAATTGTACATTTGCTAGGTCAAACAAATCCCAGTCTGATTTTGTTATGGAAAATAATGCACCCTTCGTGTTAAAAGGTTCTACATCCCTGAATAATACTCACATTGTGCAGTTTTTAAAGCTCTGACAAAAATAGCTCTTGAGAATAATGTTGATCAGGAACTTATTCCTTTGGCTGATATATGGATTGGTCAGTGATACATTACCCAAGTTAAATACCACAATGCCGCGGTGTCCACATAAGCAAGGGGTGTCCACATAGGGAATTATTTGAATACAAGATTTAAGATAAAGCACTTAGACCTTGCTACCTAAAGCCCATTCCGCACAGCTTCGCAATTAATATAATTTTTTGGGTCGGTGAATTTTCAGGGTAACGTCATATGTGTAGCTAAAAGTAATGCATTCGTTTTTAACGCACGAAGGATTTCAACAGCGTTACACAGTTTATTGAATACACGCTACAACAGGGTAGTCTATTTACATCAAATTTTACGTTTTCTTTATTAAGGAGCGTCTAGCTCCCGACCATAATTTAGTGTCCTTCCTTTTGATTTCTTTGCATTATCAAAACTGTTTTCGTCCAGAACTCAGGACGAACTGTACACAGACTAGTTTTTATCATGTTTATGCATTGAATGGTGTTGCGCTGTATGTCAGTATGAATTTAAATTTAAAATTAAAATTTAGTTGTAATTATTTATGTGCACGAAACGAAATCAGTAATCTTAATTAAATTTCAAGACGGTGACTTATCATTCATGAAACGGTGCGGAACGAGCTATAATCAGCACAAATTTGGTAAAATACTTGGCAATATTTTGTAAAGTACACTATCGTGCCAACTAATCTCTCACTGCTGAAGAACGCATAAGGCCCTACTATATAAATTACAATCACTAATGTAAACATTATGTAACACATTGACTTGGGCCGTCATACCGAGGTTCTGAGTTGTCGTTTATCAATTTCCCTATCTCGTTGTGTTAGAATATTGATTGGTAACAGCACAAGTATATTTACCTGTAGTGTTCTATGGTTAGGAAGCCAGTGTATGACTTCAGATAATCTATATTTGCAGTCATGTAACAGTTTATTCTCCATTTTTTGTGCAGATATACATTTTCTGAGTCACATTATAGTTCCGTTTTGAAGGATATGAATGAACATGATGTAATTTATCTGGTGCCGTTGTATAACATGACTCAGGGAACACGTGATACGATTGCGATGTAGACTTAGGCTGCATAGTTGTTCAAGATTAAACAGTGAGTGGTACAATGAACTTTAATATCAGGCAATCAATGTTGCTGGTTGTATCAACATTTAGCAAATTAATAACTATATTATGCTAAGTGGAACAGATACGCCCTGACCAGTACTTAGAAAGGTTGGCTCAGACTCATTCAGCGTTATTGACTAAAACATAATATAGCATGGCGTCACTTGGAAGACAGTTCGTTTTACTTCTGTGGAAGAATTTTGTGTTACAAAAGAGGAGAGTCTGTGTGTCTGTGTTTGAAATCCTTCTTCCTCTTTTATTCGCTACATTGTTGGTTTTGATTCGTCAGGCAGGAGAAAGTACTAACGTTACACACAATACCACTTACAATACTTCTAGTTTTCAGCCTCCATATGGCAATCATAAAAGATTGGTGTTTACGCCGAACACTAATCTGACGAGAAACCTGTGTCAGTCTATTATTAATTCCATGGACAGGGATTATACAGGTAAGAATATCAGGCTAATCTGACTCGTTTAATGCAGATTTCTAAACGAGAACAATGCATCGAATGAGGTTGTCGGGAAAACAAAAATTTGAGAAAATGAAAGGATTTTGTGAGAAAATATGGGAAGCTTGTAAATAGTCAATACACAAATGATCGAGTTTTCCGTCCCACCAAGTCAACTCGTCGTGAGTTTTCCGTCCCACCAAGGCAACTCGCCGTGAGTTTTATAACAGTGCACCGCCCCAATGCGTGTACAAAGTTTAATTGGTCAAGTAGTATTAAAATATTTCTTTATATACATGAAACGTATGTGCATCTAATTTATGTTTCCCTCCTGGAAATCCAAGAGGGAATTCCCGTCGTAACTCCTCTTGCTGATCATCACATGGGCAAAATATGTAAGAAATTTGGAGAATTTCTGCCAACGGGTTAAATGATGTGGCTATGTATATCTCAATATTATTTGGCCCATTGATTGCATTTAGTGAGAAAATTCTTTAGTCGCCGCTCTCTACCTAACATTAAGTGAGTGACTATATATAGAGATATATACTTCCTTGCTGTGTGCAATGTTACTCTATGCAACTTGAACTTTCTATACTTTCAAAGATAAATACCTTACACCTTCAAATTAGGTGTCTAAGGGTTGGTTCAAATGTGTTAAAAACCAGTACTGGGATTTAAAGTTGTCCCTTTTAGGTGTTCATGTTCATTTAAAATGGTTTATCTTCCGAGATATTTAAAAACAACACATTTACTTTTGCAATGCACTATATAGACAGGGTTGTGATTACCCGCCATTACACCCAATCCATCCATACATACATACACTCACGCACGTACACACATACACGTACGGACGTAGGCATGCACGCACATACATACATACATACATACATACATACATACACATGCACGCACGCACGCACGCACGCACACACACACACACACACACACACACACACATACATACATACATACATACATACATACATACATACATACATACATACACACATACATACATACATACATTTGGAGTATGTGCATTTGGTAACACTTCGCATTAACCAAGTTTTTCGATTTGTGTGATTACTTGTGTAAATATTGTTAATATCCTTAGCCCGTGATAATTAACAATTACTGGGAAGAAATGTCACACAGTAAAGTGTTAGTGAGTTTCCATGATGCCATGGTTAACTAGTAGTGAAGCCACGGCAAAACCGAATGAATGTCCCTGTCGTAACGTAGTCCATATGAAAATGTAGTGGTGTATGTTGGTGGTGTGGAGGTGGCAGGATATACGGTAAGAAACCTATGAATTTCTCGCAGTGATAAATAAGAAGGGACTCGGCAGATACCGTTTTTTTCGCCAGGGTGGCAAATGTGGGGTGCAGTTATATATATATATATATATATATATATATATATATATATATATATATATATATATATATATAGCAAATAAGCCTGTATGGGATACATTGAATGGTCTAAAATAGTTCCCTGTTTACAAGAGAGTTACATAGTTTTTATGGCGTGAACTGCTGGAGGTACGGGAACCTGATGAAAAGAAACCTCGCAGATGTGTGATCTATATATATAATGGGCAGGTTAGTGCTCAGTGGTCTTGCATAAATCAGAGCAAAATTAATCCATTGAACAGACACGTCGGGCTTTATCATTTAAAACTTAAGTTGTACGGAAGTCTTTGGAAATTAGGGGTAAACTTATGGCTTATAGCGGGAATCGCGCCTGGGTTTGACAAATGCTCGGTCAGGTAAAGACCCCTGGCCTGTAACAATACAATCATGCATACATACATACATACATACATACATACACGCACGCACGCACGCACGCACGCACACACACACACACACACACACACACACACACACACATACATACATACATACATACATACATACATACATACATAGATACATACATACATACATACCATTCCATCTAAAAAGACGGGCGTACATGACATGGTTAGGGGGGATAGGATGGGGTTTGGCGAATGAGAATGAAGACATTATATTATTATTATCATCATCATCATCAACAACAACAACAACATCATCATCAATAACGACAACAACATCATCATCAATAACGACAAGAAAAAAACCCAAGGCTAATGAATATTCGCTGCTTTTATGAATCCAAAATATACATACCATAAATATCGCTGCTTTACGCTGATAACGTGACTCGTGGCCAATCAAGTCCTGATAATCTGAATTTGTCCTTGACGCTAGACAAGTAGCTTTAATTTTTATATCATAATTGTTTTTCCAGTGAGAGGGTTTAGCACTGAAGATGAGCTGTTAGCAGAATATCAGAAAGATAAAAATGTAACAGTCGCAGTGGTTTTCTATGGTGACAACTACGACGGTCCTAAGTTACCTCAAAATATAGAATACTCTCTTCGAATAGACACCTACGACAAGTGGAACACTGCAGAAACTTATGGACTATTACAGCGACCAGGACCTAGTCCTGAACCTTATGGTAAGTTTTATTATACAGGTATGGATTCACACATGTAAAACACATGTAGCTCAATACATGCCTTAATTATGCCCTCCTATACGATGTGTGTGTGTGTGTGTGCATATATATATATATATATATATATATATATATATATATATATATATATATATATATATATATAGAATGTTGTACCAGGGGAATGAAATATACAAACGCTATCACACCCAAACAAGTAAGGATATGAGTGTTTATGTCCACAAACGTACTATCACACACGGGAAGGAGGATCTATGACTTATTGTAGTTGTGACATAAACACTGAGATCCAGGGTCAGCATTTTTCCAAACGTTGCCGTCTAGCACTAGCAATTTGATTATTCAGGATCTGTGATTTTGGTTGTAGGGTTTGCATAGTTGAAAGAAGAGGAAAGGGAAACAATGAGTATCGGGTCATGCTCAAGACACCCAAACAGAACATATATATAGACTTTTGTTTTGAATATTAGCTCTCTTTTCTAAAGGTCTAGGTGATACAATATATAGAGAATATTTGCTTGAAACGAGTGAATAACGGATATATTTCATCGAGTGGATGAAAAACTCAGTATTTTCACGAGTGGCGAAGCCACGAGTGAAAATACTAAAGTTTTTTATCCAAGAGATGAAATGTATCCGTTATTCACTCGTTTCAAGCAAATATTCTTTTTATTTTATGCTCACATAAATTTATATAGAAAATAAAAGGGAGTTAAGTATGTTCTGACCCAAAAATATAGTTCCTGTAGTGAAAAAATATTGTTATTTTTTCACTGTTATTTTTCACTTGTTATTTTTTCACTGCAGTGAAATATCAATATTATTTTAACTGGAAAATCAAGTAATTCACTGCTGAGCATAAAATAAATAAATAAATAAATATATATATATATATATATATATATATATATATATATATATATATATATATATATATATATCCTGAACAATTGCATATCCCGGGCTGGACTGTGCACATCTCTTCCAAGTACTCTTTCATACGATTGCCGGAGAGACGCGTTGCTAAATTTTAGCTCGGAAAACTCGGTCTACCAATCATATGCGTTGTGGGATCAGGCGTAAGTCTGGTTGCTGCTTCTACTGCATTAGCGTGTATATCCGATCTCTTTCGCTACAAAGTCTCATTCTCCCTGACGCATTAATCCAAATGTTATTAGGCCTCTACTTGTTCTTTGGCTGAAATTCCTCATCAATGATGCGTTTATGTTTATTATTTATTCGTCCGTGAGTTCTCTTACGAACCCCTTTGATAGTTTGATTGAGGTCTTTTCTCTCTTCAGATGTATATTGTGGAGGTAACTCCTCCTTTCTTCTACCGGACGTAGAGGAGATGCACTCTCTCCATAAAACTGATGACTTCCATCAATTTTCAGTCTCATTCAGAAATGGCTGACATGTTCTTCCTATGATTTAGTCAACGATGAATGACAATAATTGTCTTCTTGAATGATAATACTTGTTTTGTTGATTGACAATACTTGTCTTGTTGATTGATAATACTTGTCTTATTGAATGACAATACTTGTCTTGTTGAATGACAATACTTGTCTTGTTGATTGATAATACTTGTTTTGTTGAATGATAATAATTGTCTTGTTGAATGACAATACTTGTCTTGTTGATTGATAGTACTTGTCTTGTTGATTGATAATACTTGTCTTATTGAATGATAATACTAGTCTTGTTGAAAGACAATACTTGTCTTGTTGAAAGACAATACTTGTATTGTTGAAAGATAATACTTGTAGTGTTGAATGATAATACTTGTTGAAGCGTCGATCCTAGTCTTGTTCCCACATTTATGTAACTTGGTATTGTTGACATTATTAATTCCGGATAATGCTAAAAATGGGTGTTACATTTTAGATATGGATGTAAAGTGTAATAAATTTAGAGTATGCGCATTTGATAGCGCCCTGTTGTAAGCAATTCTTAGATTTGTGTGATTATTGGGATTCGGTGCCATGGACATATTCTTAACCCGAAATAAGTAGCCAATTACTAGAAGCAAACGTCACGGAGTCAAGTGTTAGTGAATTTGAATGATGCCATGGTTCACTAATAATGAATGAATGAGTAATGAATTCAGGTCCAAACCGAATGACTGACCCTATAGTAACATAGTCCATATTAAAAGCTAGTGGTGTACAATGGTGGTGTGGCTGAGGTGGCAGTATTTACAGTAGGAAACCGGTAAATTACACAATGGAATCAATAAGAAGGGACTTAGTAGATAACGTTTATGTGTCCATAGTGGAACTTTGGTGCAGTTATCTTGGCGTAATGTGCCTGTAAAAGTGTATATTGACTGGCCTAAGGTGGCGGAGTTAAAATAGTTCCCAGTGAAAAAAGGGATACTAGTATATTTTCTATGGCGTAACCGGCTAGAGTACTGAAATCTGATGATGATGAAGACAAAAACCATGCATATGTGCGATTGAAGGACTTTAAACAAGTTGTTTTATCTGTGGTCTTGTACTGATTAGAGTAAAATTTAGTATATAAAATCAGACACGTCTGGCTTTCTGAAATTGTATGGAAGTCTTTGGAAATTTGGTGAAACATATGACTTGCAGCGGGATTCGCGCCAGGGATTGACACCGCTCGTTCAAGTAATACCCCTGTGCGTGTAACAATAGTATTTAACAATTTATCATTACATTTCACTGGTTCCTCTGATTGCTTTGCTTTTTTCCTTTTAACATGATGGCTTAGTGTTAAATTTGTGATTGCCATATATACTCCCAGAATGTAAAATGCATACGGACAAACGGCGGGAAATCTCAGGATATATATTAACATTATATTTCCAGTTTGTCACCATACCAGCACCCAATGTCAATCTACGACTTAATAGTAACTTTCAGCATGTATCCCAGTTTGACGTTCACCATTTCTAACAATATACAAATATAGCATCAGTGTTAAATTCGAGTTAGGGCATATATGGTAATTAACGTTTGTCACCCAGAGAATAAACCTGCTGGAAAAGTGTGACTTTGAATGTTTTCATCTGCAATTGACAAACAATAAGTGATTGAAGTTTGAGATATGTACATTATGTACTCACAGCTGTGACATTAACTTTGATAGTGAAATGTTAATTTGCTTGCTTCATTTTTATGTTGTCATCGTTTTATCCCCAGTACATCATGTGAATGATCCGCTTCCTCTTAGAGATATTTTCCCACGGGGTTTGTTGATTTTTTGCGAGTGTACAAAACTTCGGCACTATAAGTTAAGTTAAACATGGTGCAATTCATTCTTGAAATTTAAATGACGTTCCCCTTGCGTGTATATGAAACGAAAGTGGATCAATTTATCTCCGATTTATATTGTTCAAGATCTTTTCTATTGTCAGTTCACAAAAGAGAATTTTCAACCAGCTAAATGGATCACACGTTTGGCACAATATTTTAAATTCTCATGACAGAGTTTAACATTATCTCTGTACATATCATTTAAGATTGATTAAAATAGTTGAAAAATTATTTAACCTAATTTGAAGAATAAATAAAATTTATACAGGTGTACAATTTGAAATGAATTTATCTGTTTTATCCTTCCTGCTTTATCTAAAAGGCACATAAAGACCAAGGTAATCTAAACACGCTAATGTGAAATGCTGAATTGCTCAGACATTTGGAAAATTTAATGAATCTGAGATCATTTTCTCGAATTTCCTAAAGATTTATTGGTGTGTGTGGTGTGTGTGGGGGGGGGGGGGTATCAATGACACAAACTTAATAAATGGTTTGGTTGGGCAGAGACCCCTTGTTTCCTACAAGGGATTTTGTCATTTATATTTCTCACAAAACAACGAAATATCAATTATTTGTGAATCGAAATCATAAGGAGATGCTGCACATTTGCAGGCAATGCTTTTTAAAACTGTCTACGCGTCAATGGCTGCCTTTTTAAAAAAAATCGATGGATGTATTGGGTCCTAATATCGTTTTCTTTCCATTTATGCTTCTTTTCGATTTCAGTTTTTATTGGAAAGTACATATTTAAGTGCACGAATCTAAAATGACTCTTTTACATAATTACAAACCTTCACAGAATCTAATATATGAACCCAACTTTTTTAACTTGACTATCGTGATTTATTGGGATAAAATACATTTCCTACACTACTTGCAACCTACCACTACAGCTACACTACTAGCAACCTACCACTACAGCTACACTACTAGCAACCTACCACTACAGTATATAGTTTTTTGAAGTAAAATCATATTTAAATATTTGATTCCAGAATACATATATAACGGGTTCCTGTTCATCCAGTACATCCTTGACAAGACCATCATAGAGCAATTCAACGGTTCAGTGAACTTTACGAAAGACTTTGACGTGAAGTTGAAGAGGATGCCATTCCCAGCATATACCGAAGATCCAGTTGTGTCTATACTGCAGAACAATTTGCCCCTGTTCATTGTCCTTAGCTTCTTGCTAAATGCACTTCAAATATCCAAAAACATTGCCTATGAAAAGGAAAAATTGCTGAAGGTATGAGTATATTAATTGGATTGTATACCATAGAGTGTGATGACGATAGTGATGGCTTTACTGTTACTATGGTGTTATTTGGGCCAGAAAAGCAGCCATTTTGCAATGTTTTAACTATCCTTATCCAATGCAAACGTGTTATCCCCATTATGACCCATTTTATGAAGATATTGTGAAAAAAATCACTCTTGATATCAATAAATCTGAAAAGATAATGATATCGCAAGGGTGCTGGAGTTTTTGACAGAAAATAATCGATTTCATGCCACAAAATTTAAAATTTCGTCATACTCGTATACATATTAAATTAATGTTATTCAGTTTTCAGTCACTGGTGCACAAAGTGATGCATATTAGACACAATGTATATACGCCACCTTTCCATGACAACTCTGCTCATCCTGCATAGGTAGGGGACAGGCAAAAGTGTTTTACAATAGCTTGCCCTTCCATCCATATCTGCGGTCGAAAAATCAAAGAAACTAATCTTCTTATTGGACCATGGAACATCCATACTCTTATGGGCAAAACGAATATAGCATGACCTTAAAGGAGAACAGTGCTAATTGGAACTTTCACGCTACAATATTGACATTGCAGCCTTGAGTGAACCAAGGTGTGCAGTGGAGGGTTCTCGGACTGAACTAGCAAGCGGCTAAACCTTCATATGAAAAGAAATGTCCAAAGCGAAGACAGGATCCACGGAGTCGGTCTGGCTATCAAATCAAGTTATCTGATGCATCTTCTGGACTTGCCTGTTGGTATCAATGAGTGGCTAATGCAGTTGTGTATACCTATCAGTTACAAATGCCACGCAACAATCATCAGGGCCTACTCCCCTACCCTCTCGAGCCTTTGTAAACATTTGAGCAGTTCTATGCGGAGATCAACTCTGTACTGTGCTCATCTGACGACAAGGTCATACCACTGGGGAACTTCAATGCTATGATTAATGGCTATGATTGTGGTCGATTAAAAGGTGTGATTGGCAAGCATTGTATCGGCAAGATGAACAACAATGGCCTACTCCTACTCAGCCAATGCGCATAATTTGACCTCCTCATCACAAACTCAATATTCGGAATCGCGATCAACATAAGAACACCTGGATGCACCCCATGTCTCGCGAATGGCATTAATCGATTATGTAATATTCCGACAGCGCGATGTTCAGGATGTCCTGAACACCAAGGTCATGCGAGGGGCGGAATGCTGGATAGACCACAGACTTGTCCTAACTACCCTAAAGCTGCGCATTGCTCCACATCACCCAAGGCGTCCTAAGCTTGTGCGCGAAGCTTTCACCATTGTCAAATTTCAGCAGTCTTCCACTCAGCTCAATTTCTAGAAGAGCAAAGATGACAAGCTGTCCAACAACAAGCCTGTACATGGAAATGCCTCCGAAAAATGGAACAAACTCAGGGAGATGATAAGAGAAACAGCTATGGTGACACTGTGGCCCAAGAAGCGAGCCCATCATGACTGGTTCGACTAGAACAACGGTGTCATTGAAGATCTGCTTGCCAGAAAGAGAAAAGCATTCATGAACTTGCAGAATGACAAAAATTCCATACCCAAGATACCGCTTCAAAACCTATCAAGCTGAGTCTCAGAGAGAAATTCGCAAGATGCATGACCAGTTGTGGGAAAGGAAAGCTGTTAAAGCGAAACACTATGCCGACACTAACAACTCCAATGTATTTTACGCCGCCATCAACTCAATATTCGGCCCTTTAAAGTTTGGCTCTGCCACCTTGCTTGCAGCAGATGACAGTACACAAATAAAAGAACAAAGCTAGCATTACAGACAGATGGAATGAACACTTTAATCAGCCCCTATACCTGCTCTCATCAGTCAGCCAATATGTTCTTTTACCAGTTAACCCAACAGCCAAGGCACGACAAAATAGATTTTCCGCCAACGATAAAGGGGTTGAGGACAGCCAGTAAACAAATGAACTGTGGCAGGATACCTGGAAAAGATGGTTTTCCAGTGGAGGTGTGCAAGGCTGTCAGTGAACTGACTCTTGAGGAATTCCACATGCTAATTAGCAAATGAACGGAAGTGGAGATGCCAGACGACCTCCGCGACACATGAATTGTGACCCTCCAGAAGAATAAACGCACACGTCCTCTTCTTCACACAGGTACTGATCCATGCCATCCGTGACCTTGACATTGGTATCTACATAAGATATTGCCTGGATGGATCAATGTTTGATCTCCGTCGCATAGCTGCAAAAACCACGATTCTTGATAGAATCATTACTGTAGAACTCCTTGCATACGACTGTGCTCTCATGGGCCATGCAGACATTCATCTAAAGGTAATCGTGGATAGGTTCTCTGAATCCACCAACCTATTTGAAATCACATATAGCCTAGGCAATATAGAAGTACTCTTCCAGCCCGCCCCAAACATTGTCCCTTCACATCCCTTCATCACCATTGGAAACACCCAGCTGAACAATGGGGTCAGTTTCAAATACCTAAGCAGCACAATATCCCGTGATGGCTCCCTGGACAAAGATATAACTGTGAGGATCCAGAAAGCCAGTCAAGCACTCGGACGACACTGAACCAAGGTCTTGCAGCGCGTGAACATGCACCTGTAAACAAAGATGAAGATGTACAGTGCAATTGTTCTCGCGTCTCTCTTGTATGTTTGTGAAACGTGGACTGTCTACGGAAGGCATATCAGTCAATTGGAACAAATCCAACACAACAAGCATCGAAGCCAAACTAATTCAGGGCCAGCTTCGTTCGACCGGCCATGTCATCCGCATGGATCAAAACAGAATCACAAAGACGCTGATCTTTGGCGAGCTAGCCCAAAGCAAAGGAAACCAAGGCCGTCCTCGCTAGAGATACAAAGACATTTGCAAGACGCATACCAAATTGGCATACCTACAACTCCACCTGCTCGAACTTGCCGCCTCAGACAGATGTCACTGGCAAGCCCTGACCAGAAAAGCCAGTTCCATCTTAGAGCCTGACAGCCCCCAGCGTCTTCCTGCAGCTTGTGAGAAACATCACAGTGCTGTGTCCCAGCCTACTCTAACCACTGGTGTCCAATGCCCCACCTGCAACTGCCTGTGAGCATTATAATTTGGACTCTGGAGCCACATCCACTGTCGATGAGATCACATAAGTTGTCTTCCTCAGCTTGAGAGACTACCAAAGAAAGAAGAAGACGTATGTCACATTGTCATGCTGTTTAGCTCACTGTTAAAAATCTACATCAGCAACGTATCAACCTACATTTAATAAGATCAAAGAATACTTCTGATTTATGATTTTAATTACTCAATGAATAGGTCATAGACCATGGTATCTGGATACAGTGGGACACATTACTTATTTACCCCTAATTAATAAATGAATATGTCATAGGCAATGATATCTGGACACAGTGGGACACATTACTTATTCACCTATAATGTTTTGGGTTTAGTTATACCGAATGGCAAATTGTTAGAAAATTTATAACAAATATAAATCATATATTAAGTCGGATAATAATCACGGTAAGTTCAAATAACTGTATATCATATCTTCTCTCGGATATTAATCATAGTAAGTTCAAATAGCTAGAAATCATATTTTAACTTGGATGCAGACCATAGTAAGTTATAATAACTAGAAATTACATCTTACCTTGGATAAAGACCATAGTAAGTTATAATAACTAGAAATTACATCTTACCTTGGATAATGACCATGGTAAGTTATAATAACTAACAATCATATCTTACGTTGGATAAAGACCATGGTAGGTTATTATAACTAGAAATCATATCTTACGTTGGATAAAAACCATGGTAAGTTATAATAACTAAGACCATGGTAAGTGATTATAACTAGAAATCATATGTTACCTTTGATAAAGACCATGGTAAGTTATAATAACTAGAAATGATATCTTACCTTTGATAAAGACCATGGTAAGTTATAACTAGAAATCATATCTTACCTTGGATAAAGTTATAATGGTAAGGTATAATAACTAGAAATCATATCTTACCTTGGATAAAGGCCATGGTAAGCTATAATAACTAGAAATCATACCTTGAATTTGATGAAGGTTAAAGCTTGCCAATCTTACAGATTATCAACATTGCAACATGCACATCAAGACAATCACATTTACCAGCATAAATGCCAAAAGGTAATAAAAAATTGTTCATCTGAATTCTGGTACTGTATCATGCTTAAGCAAATCAATATACACATTGCTCTTTTAAAATAAAAAAAAAACTGAAATTAACAACTTACCCTCTCACATGTTGTATTTTATCAGACATATCTGAGCTGGAACAGTTAGATGTAAATGTGAATGTACTAATTGTGGCTCTTGTTCCATGGAAAATGGAGTAAGTTAATCATGGATATCGAAAACTCTATACTTGTAATAAATGCTTAGAAATTATTTAATTTATGCACATATTGTATTTTTCATTTTTGTTTTCTCATTATTACAAATGTGTGTTTATTGACAGAAATTTATTTATTTATGTAATACGTATTGATACAATAGAGATAGAGAGTTTTCAGATGGAAGCAGTTGATCAGTCATGAACTGATATTATACTATAATCACATTGTTTGCAATAAAGCATATCGTTCTACCAAATGTGCATTTAAATTATAACACAAGATTTTTCTTTATTACTAGTGGAATAATGACTATTACTTTTCCCATTTCAATATAAGCGTTTCTTGTTCATGTTAAAATTTATTTCAATATATGTCTACAAATTATATTTTTTTTATGAAACACTTTCATCATCTCTAATCTTTTCTTTTACAAAACAGGAATCTATGAAGATGATGGGTCTAAGCACAGCTATTTACTGGCTCTCATGGTTTGTGAAGTGTCTCATCTACCTGGCTGTTGCCATGTTTTTCTATACGCTGCTGCTCTCCATCAAGTTTTCCGAGAAAGGGAAGGTTCTTACTTTCACAGATCCCACATTGTTCTACGTGTTTCTTTTCTGCTACAGCCTGTCTGTCATTGCTTTCAGTTTTATGGTGAGCACCTTTTTCAAGAAAGGTGAGTCTTATTTAATCTTGCATATCGGCTGACTATTTTAATTTGTTATTATCACCTTTTAATGCGTAAGTTCGAGTCTAACTATCGGTTAATGTAGTTATGTGAGAAAGCTTGCCAGTAGCTTCTCGTGGGTAGGTGGTTCTTTCCGGGGCTTTTCTTCCTCCACCATTAATACTGGCTGCCATGTATAGCCTATATTGTGCTGAAAAATGGCGTTAAACCATAAAAAAAACAATCACCTTTTAAACACATTTGGGAAAAGACGTAGCATTGCCCCGTTCATGTATGTGTGTTCTTTCATTATTTATGGAAATAAACTAATAAATAAGCGATGCGATTTTATTAGTATTACTTTGCCACAGGTTGAGTCTATGGTTTATGTATGAAAAGACACTGTGATCAAATACAACTAACATGGATTCGTTTCTACTCTTTTTTTTGGAATCAAAACAGAAAGTGGCAGATACTAAACTGTATTTATTTTGAGCACTAAATTATTTTAATATACATATTTTGTTAAAATTACAAAATTGTAAACAATTTAATACATACAAAAAAATCGAAAGAGGACTGATTTGACATGTGTTTCCTGATCTCCCAATATGACTAACAGATAAACAGATAAACCAAGTGCAGCTAACGGCTTTGAAACATAGATTCTTTAATGAAATCGTAAAATTGAATGCATGCAAAACAAGTGAAAGAGGACTGACATAACTGAATGTTCCATATGTGGATCTGTGACCAAAAAGCCAGAGTTTGAAGAATATCTTGAAAATTTCTATTGACATGATTACACGTAAATGAAGATGTACATTTTCTTGCATATTATTTCATAGGAGAAAAATAATTGTCAGTGTGAGAAGAAAACAATTCCATCAAAATTCCGAAAACATTAAACTCCAAAACAATAACAAATAATTTAGATATTAACCAGTTTGCATAGTTTTCTACAATGAAGTTTGCAAATCATCGTGACTAAAATAACATGACCTATTTCTGTTTTGATATTCAGTATATCACACATACAGAACCTAGTCCACTCAACAACAAATGGCTAGAGGTTAAAGGCAAATTTCTTGATTAAATATAATGATTGTACATGGTTTCAATAGCAGCTGTATATCTCGCTACATTCATTATGATCTTTAAAAATGAAAATGCAGATTTACTAGCATTGGTAGAAAATGAAAGAATGTGCCTTTTGAAGTATGGTGCTTTGAATGTTACCTGGCAAGACTGCAAATGTGCCAAAACCATATGATCCATTTGTTTAAAAGTTTCACTAGATGATATTATGGTCTGGAGTTGTTGGAATATGGCAACTAAGTAATGATCTACAATAATCCACAAGACCCCAGGATTAGGTAGTTCTTCCTTTTTCTGTATCGACTACCATCTTTATGAAGCCAAAAGACTATAACTAACATCGATTTCATGTGCGCATTCCTACTTGTATCAATCTCGCCATTCACGCCAATACTAAGATAAGGAAGAAAAACGTATGGATACACACAATCATCTATTTGTCCATATATTGTTCCCTCTGTCATTAATTGTATTTTATAGCCATCATATATTATCCAACCTATTATGAGTGTGTCTTTCATACTCGGGTAAAACAAAGTTTTATGTGAGTAGTTGATTCTTAAATAACAATTCAAACTTAAAGATACACTTTTGGTATCTTAAGCTGTATAATTTATACAGGAACAATGTTCCATTTCAGATCTGTATAACACTATTATGGATATAAAATGGTACTGCTATAGATGCCATGCAAAACATAAAGTCATTATATGTGAACTAATCGATCAAATGTATGAGAACATACACTGAAAGAAAAGAAACT
Organism: Unio delphinus; assembly: GCA_029339505.1. Classification (NCBI taxonomy): domain Eukaryota; kingdom Metazoa; phylum Mollusca; class Bivalvia; order Unionida; family Unionidae; genus Unio; species Unio delphinus. The sequence continues at coordinate 32,859 of JAQISU010000513.1, forward strand.
GAAATTTTGTATGTTAAAACCATTTTTAAAACACTTGCAAGCATATCAACTAGTTTGTGGCTCTCACTAGAC
>JAQISU010000514.1:0-42683 GCA_029339505.1 Unio delphinus
GCGACTCTTGGTATACCGGGAAAGTTTCGCCACTTGAAAATCGGAATTGAAATCTTCTACTGAAAAAGGTAATACTGATGGTGAAATTATTTTAAGAAAAATTACAGCATTTTTAGAACAAAAAGGACTACCAAAAGATAAAAAGGACCTTATAATTAGAACTTTACAAAACACACTTACAACTGAAAACATAAATAAAGTAGAAAAAGGAGAAAGCCAATTAAAACGAGTATTCACAAAAATCGTAGATGATTTAGGAATATATTACAAAATTGGCTTAACAACAGATTTTACAGGGAAATTATTTAATGAAATGTATGGTTGGCTTGGATTTTCACAAGACAAGTTAAATGATGTTGTTCTTACCCCTTCCTACATTGCAACGCTTTTAGTAAAGTTAGCAAGAGTAAATAAAGACTCATATGTTTGGGATTTTGCAACAGGTTCGGCAGGCTTGTTGGTTGCTGCTATGAATGAAATGCTTATTGATGCTAAAAATACAATTACTTCCCCAGAACAATTAGCTAAAAAAGAAATTCAGATAAAAGCAGAACAGCTATTAGGTATTGAATTGCTTCCACAAGTGTATATGTTGGCTATCCTAAATATGATTTTAATGGGTGATGGAAGTTCAAACATATTAAATAAAGACTCAATAAAGGATTTTGATGGAAAATATGGTTTTGATAAAACCGACAATGATTTTCCTGCGGATGCTTTTATTCTAAATCCACCTTACTCTGCACTTGGTAATGGAATGAACTTTGTAGAAAAAGCTCTTGGAATGATGAATAAAGGTTATGGAGCTATAATTATTCAAAGTTCAACAGGAACAGGTAGAGCAAAAGATTTCAATAGGTCAATTTTAAAAAAGCATACTCTTTTAGCCAGTATTAAAATGCCAGTTGATATTTTTATTGGAAAATCAATAGTTCAAACCAATGTATATGTATTTAAAGTTAACGAAAAACATCATAAAGATGACATTGTTAAGTTTATTGATTTTTCTAATGATGGCTATACAAGAACTAATCGAAGAAAAGCAAGCACCAACCTTAGAGACACAAACCAAGCAAAAGAACGCTATGACGAACTAATAAAATTGGTTCGTTTTGGTAAAAGCAAACTGAATATTTTTTCTGAGCAAGAATATTTTGAAGGAGTAATTGATCCATTAAGTGGTGAAGATTGGAATCAAACAGCACCAATTGACACCAAACCTAATTTACAAGACTTCAAAAAAAACTATTGGAGATTCTTTGAGTTATGAAATTTCAAAAATAGAAATCAAAGAAAATGATAAGAAAAGTCTTGAAATTGACAAATTGCTTTATGCTAAAATAAACGAAATAAAATGGTGTGAAATGAAATTAGGTGATTTATTTGAAATTAAAGGCAACCCTCAATTAAATAAAGATAGTTTTGTATTTAGTGAGAATGGGGAATACCCATATTTTACTAGAACAGTTTTTAATAATGGATTTGCAGGTTATGTTGATTATTTAGATGATGAACACAAAATACAAAGTGGTTGTTTAGCCGTTGGAATGATTGCAATGCAATTTTTCTATATGGAAAAAGATTTTTATGCAGGTCAATTTACTAAAAGAGCTATTCCTAAAACATTTACTCTAAATAAACGCAGAGCAAATTTTTTTATAAGTTTGCTAAATAAGCATCAAGAAGTTTTTAAAAATGTATTGGTTAGAAATTTTGAAACCGTTTTTAATAATACAGTAGTTCTTCTTCCAATAAATAAAGGTAAAATAGATTTTGATTTTATAGAAAGCTTTGTTGCAGAAGTGGAAAAAGCACACATAAAAGAAGTTGAAGCTATACATAAATCAATTATAGATTTGTATTTATCTGTAACAAAGAATTAAAAATAAATGAAAGCGAGCAGACAAAAAAAAGGCACTAGGGCATAACATCGGTAACCCTTGCACAACCCTATTTTGTCAACGCTTAAAAAGGTATTAACATATTATTGTTCAAAAACTTTATGATGAATTTTTGTTGTGTAGAATTGCAAGATTTCGTACATTTACATTGAAAAACCCAGTAAAATAATAGTTATGTTAAGCGCGTCGGCAGATTTATCTCAAAGAAGTATGTTTTTTTCCAACTTAGATTCAACAAATAAATGCAACTTTTGGAATTAAAATAAAATTTTTTTTCAGAAGAGAAGAAAGAAAAAAATCTCTCTTCTGCTTTTCTGAAATGGTAAAAATTTAGTATTTAACTCAATAACTTATAAATTAAAATGCATAAATAATAATAAAACAGAATTAACATTAACTTGTAATTATAACGTAAAAACTAACATTCCAATTTATGGAGAATTTTGGTCAAAAAAGATAATAATTGATTTTGAACAAAAATTATTAAAAGCATTAAAAAAACGAAATGAAGAATAATGCACTACTGCCAACAGCAGTTACAACAAGATTTGGGTTTTAGGCAAACTTTAAAGTTGGTTTTATATCTGAAAGTTAAGTCTTTAACCGAAAATTTAGGCGTACTTTTTCCCAAACCTCGTGTAGCTGCCAAAACGATGTGGCAAAATCCCTACGGGCTTCTGCCACATCGGACAACGGCTTCACTCGAAGGTGTACGAAGCCCTTCGGGACTTCGCACATCTTCGGTTTCACAAAATCGCTCCCTGCGGTCGCAACTTCGTGAAGCCGTTGTCCGTTAGTGGTAATTTTACCGAAGTGAACTCAACGGACAGAAATCAGATAAAATTTAATAAAATGAAATTTTTAATTATGGCAATCTTACCTTTATTCGTAGCATGTCAAAAAAATAATCAACAAACTCCTTCGGATACAGAAATTCTATATACCATGCCCGAAGAAAGCGAAACACACGAAGGAACATGGTTACAATGGCCTCACCAATATCAGTATGGAGTGGCTTATCGCAATAGTATAGAGCCAACATGGGTTGCTATGACAAAAGAATTGGTATCGGGCGAAAAAGTTCACATAATTGCATACAACCAAACAGAGAAAGACAGAATTATTGCATTGTTAAATTCTGCAAAAGTTCCATTAACAAATGTAGATTTTTATATTTATAAAACAGACGATGTTTGGGTGCGTGACAATGGACCAATTTACGCAAAAGACAAAAATGGAAATTTAATTATCCAAGACTGGGGATTTAATGGTTGGGGACAAAAAATAGACGAGGAAACAGGAGAGCCAATTGGTTTTGAACTCTCTAATACGATTCCTTCAAAAATTGCAACCGACCAAAACAAACCTTTAATTGATCTAAACTCAATAATGATAAATGAAGGTGGGAGTGTAGTGTTAGATGGAAATGGAACTTTGATGGCTTGTAAAAGTTCAATTCTAAACAACAATAGAAATCCAGGAATGACACAAGCTCAAGCAGAAGCTATTTTTACAAAATATTTAGGGGTTACCAATTTTATTTGGCTAGATGGGCAAGCTGGTCTTGATATAACAGACTATCATATAGATGGATTTGCGGTTTTTGGAAATCAAAATACAATAGTAACTATGGATGAGAAAGATTTGTTAGAATATGCTACAAAGCAGTCTGATATAGACAAACTTTTTTCCGCAAAAAACAAAAACGGAGTTGCATACAACTTTTTAAAAGTTCCCTTAACACAAAACAAAGTAGTTACAACTAGTGGTAAAAAATTAGGACTAAAAGGTTCGTATATAAATTATTATATTGCAAACAACACGGTGCTTGTGCCGAACTACAAAGATCCAAATGATGCGGTTGCCAATGCCATTATACAAACACTATATCCCACGAGAAAGGTTGTAGGTATTGATGTAAGAAATTTATCTGAACACGGAGGAATGGTACATTGTGTAACACAACAACAACCACAATAATGAATAAAAACTGCCACCAACAAGCAGTTTGACAATATGGCGGGTTAAGTGCTTTTTTTGAAACATTTGTAATATCTATTTAGTCAAGCCTTAAAAAGGTATTAACATATTATTGTTCAAAACTTTATGATGAATTTTTGTTGTGTAGAATTGCAAGATTTCGTACATTTACATTGAAAAACCCAGTAAAATAATAGTTATGTTAAGCGCATCGGCAGATTTATCTCAAAGAAGCATGTTTTTTGATTTTCATTACATGCTTGATAGGAAACACCCTCTTGTTCAGTTGTCCAATTGCAGTGGATTGGAAGCGGTTTGAGCAGGCATTTTCGCCGTTGTATTGTAAGAACAATGGTCGCCCAGCCAAGCCGATTGGGCTGATGGTGGGCTTGTTGATATTGAAGCATGTGCGGAATTTATCGGACGAGCGTGTGGTGGATGAGTGGCGGGAGAACAATTATTTTTCAGCAGTTTTTGTGGGATGCCGAGCTTTTGTGTTGGAATGCCGTGTGAGGCGAGTGAGTTGGTGCATTTTCGCCATCGGATAGGGGAGGCGGGCATGGAGTTGATATTTGCGGAGAGCATTCGTGTGAATGGCAAGGATGGACAGGGTGATGGTGTCAATATTTTACTCAGCGCCGCCGCCCTAAACTTCAAAAGAATGCTTAACAAATGGAAAGCATCCTTTTGGCACTATTTTCAAAACCTATTTTTCTTCATATTTATACCTTTGCCTATCTCAATATCAAATTTATCAAAACAAAAAATGCTTTTTAAGGCTTGACTAATTATTTTTTTCATACAACTATTTAATATTAGGGGTTTAGTACTGGTGCGTTAGTTTTTTGAATTTATTTATAAAGTATTGATATATAGTTGTTTATAGTTGTTCTTTGATTTTTTGATTTGATTTGAAAGAATATAGTTTTACCGATTTAAGGTAAAATTATGAATTCAGGAAAATATATTTTTTTCTCAACTATTAGAATTTGTTAATAGGTATGAGTTTGAAAAAATTGTTAAACAGCACAATGGTAACCATCGTGTTAGAAATCTCAATTGTTGGAATCAGTTTATTCAATTATTTTTTGGTCAATTAACCTCGCTAAATTCATTGCGTGATATTTGCTTGTGTTTAAAGGCCCACCAAAACAAGTTATATCACATGGGTATAAGTGGTTTTGTAAGCCATACAAGTTTATCAAGAGCCAATGAAAAGCGAGATTGGCAAATATATGCTGACTTTGGAAATTATCTTATTCAGTTGATTCGCCCTCTTTATGCCAACAGTTCCATTCCTAAAATAAATACAAATCACGAGATTTTTGCTTTGGATTCCACAACGATTTCATGCAGCATCAATCTTTTGACATGGGCAGAAGGAAAATATAGTCGTGGCGCAGTAAAAGTTCATACGTTGTTAGATTTACGAGGCAACATTCCAAGTTTTATCTTTATAACAGATGGCAAGTATCACGATAGCAATGTGTTAGATCATATTGTTTTTTCTCCCCAAGCCATTTATTTGATGGATAGGGCGTATGTTGATTTTGAAGCATTATATCGTATGCATATTATTGGCTCATACTTTGTAACACGGGCAAAATCTACGATTCAGTACGATTTAATAGAGCAAAACTTCAATATTGATCAATCGACAGGATTAAGGACTGACAAAACCATTATACTAAGCATACCTAAGTCAAAATTGTTATACCCAGAAAAAATTCGATTAATTGAGTATTACGATGTTGAAAATGAGAATGAACTTGTTTTTATGACAAATAATTTTGAAGTAACCGCCCTTGAAATCTGTAAGTTGTATAAAAATAGATGGCAAATCGAGGTGTTTTTTAAGTGGATAAAGCAAAATCTAACCATTAAAAAATTATGGGGACACTCCACCAATGCAGTAAAAAACACACATCTGGATTGCCATTTGCACATATTTAATCATTGCGTATGTGAAAAAATCTGTCAAAAGCGATTTGTCAATCTACCAAATCATGCAAATTCTTAGCATTTCTGCTTTCGACAAAAACACCATTAACTCAACTATTGAACGATTTTCAAATCTATCAAAATGTCAAAGATCATCAATTAAAACTCTTTTAAAAAAATATTGTATTTTTAACGCACCAGGACTAATTTTTCAATACAAATTATTTTACCACTAAAAATTTAGTATAATCTTTTTTTTATTTATACAAATGTAATTATTCAATGGTTTTGCCTATAGAAAAATAGTTTGGTATAGTTTTTTGATAAAAATAGGTAAAAAATGGCTAACTATTCAACCCTAATTTCTCTATGAAAAAAAATCTACTACTCTCTTTCTTATTCTTTGGTTCTTTATGCTTGTATTCTCAAGTAGGGATAGGAACCACCACACCCACCGAAACCTTGGATGTGAACGGCACCCTACGGGTTCGGAATATCAAAACAAAAAGTGCGCCAAACACCGCTTCTATCAAGGATTCCATTATGGTGTTCGACCAAAATGGGGTGGTGATGTACACCTCGGCTACAAAAATAGCTGAACAAGGCTGCCTCTGGAAGCGCAAAAGTGCAAACCAACACAACCCTTGCAGGCAATGGCAGTACGGCAAGCCCCATAGGCATAGCTCAACAAGGTGCAACCAGTGGGCAAGTGCTTACTTGGAATGGTACCACTTGGGTTCCAGCGGCAACGGCACCCAGTACAACAACCAATACATTAAATTTGAGTGGAAACGCATTGACTTCTACCGTAAATAGCGTTCCCAAGCAATGTGGATCTATCCCCGTATTTAGACAATACCGACAATCAAACTCTAACTCTATCTGGTTCAACCCTTTCTATCTCGGGGGGAAATAACGTAACCCTGCCCACTGCCGATGGCAGTGAAACAAAGGTACAAGGATCAGGCATCAATGCTGTTACAGGAAGCGGAACGACCGCTTCGCCTTATATTGTAACAGGAACAGAAGTGGACGGAAGTGTAACGAATGAACTTTCAAATTTAAGTTTAACTGGAAATACATTAACCCTTTCAAATCCATTAACAGCAGGCAACAGCATAACTTTACCCAGCGCTGATGGCTCGGAACCAAAGTGCAAGGCTCGGGCATCGTATCGGTAACGGGCGATGGAAAAACTGCTACGCCTTATGTGGTAACCGCAACGGAGGTGGATGGAAGCGTTACCAACGAAATCCAAACCTTAAGCATAAGCGGAAACAGCATCTCTCTTTCTAACGGAGGTGGAAGCGTTGCCCTTCCCACTGCCGATGGCAGTGAAACAAAGGTACAAGGATCAGGCATCAATGCTGTTACAGGAAGCGGAACGACCGCTTCGCCTTATATTGTAACAGGAACAGAAGTGGACGGAAGCGTAACGAATGAACTTTCAAATTTAAGTTAACTGGAAATACCTTAACCCTTTCAAATCCATTAACAGCAGGCAACAGCATAACTTTACCCAGTGCCGATGGCTCGGAAACCAAAGTGCAAGGCTCGGGCATCGTATCGGTAACGGGCGATGGAAAAACTGCTACGCCTTATGTGGTAACCGCAACGGAGGTGGATGGAAGCGTTACCAACGAAATCCAAACCTTAAGCATAAGCGGAAACAGCATCTCTCTTTCTAACGGAGGTGGAAGCGTTGCCCTTCCCACTGCGATGGCAGTGAAACAAAGGTACAAGGATCAGGCATCAATGCTGTAACAGGAAGCGGAACGACCGCTTCGCCTTATATTGTAACAGGAACCAGAAGTGGACGGAAGCGTAACGAATGAACTTTCAAATTTAAGTTTAACTGGAAATACATTAACCCTTTCAAATCCATTAACAGCAGGCAACAGCATAACTTTACCCAGTGCCGATGGCTCGGAAACCAAAGTGCAAGGCTCGGGCATCGTATCGGTAACGGGCGATGGAAAAACTGCTACGCCTTATGTGGTAACCGCAACGGAGGTGGATGGAAGCGTTACCAACGAAATCCAAACCTTAAGCATAAGCGGAAACAGCATCTCTCTTTCTAACGGAGGTGGAAGCGTTGCCCTTCCCACTGCCGATGGCAGTGAAACAAAGGTACAAGGCGCAGGCATCAATGCTGTTACAGGAAGCGGAACGACCGCTTCGCCTTATATTGTAACAGGAACAGAAGTGGACGGAAGTGTAACGAATGAACTTTCAAATTTAAGTTTAACTGGAAATACATTAACCCTTTCAAATCCATTAACAGCAGGCAACAGCATAACTTTACCCACAGCCAATGGGAGTGAAACGATCGTACAAGGATCAGGCATCAATGCTGTTACAGGAAGCGGAACGACCGCTTCGCCTTATATTGTAACAGGAACAGAAGTGGACGGAAGCGTAACGAATGAACTTTCAAATTTAAGTTTAACTGGAAATACATTAACCCTTTCAAATCCATTAACAGCAGGCAACAGCATAACTTTACCCAGTGCCGATGGCTCGGAAACCAAAGTGCAAGGCTCGGGCATCGTATCGGTAACGGGCGATGGAAAAACTGCTACGCCTTATGTGGTAACCGCAACGGAGGTGGATGGTATCATTGGAAACGAAGTAACCGATGCCACCGTTTCGGGTGGATTGGTACGTGCAGGAAGCGGTACTGCCGCTTCGCCATACACATTAGGAATTGCCTCAGGAGGTGTAACTGCAAGTATGTTGAACCCAATGGGGGCTACTTCAGGGCAAATTTTAAAATGGAATGGAACCACATGGGCACCTTCTGTTGATACTAGTGCAAATGCATGGGGTATTTTGGGGAATGCAGGAACTACACCAACCAACAATTTTTTAGGAACTACAGATAATCAAGACTTGGTGTTTAGAACCAATAATATTGAAAAAATGAGATTTTTCTCTTTAAGCAATCCCTCCCTTGGTTTTGGAAGAAGTTCACTTACAGGAGTCAATGGTGGGGCTTCAACTTTTTCAGGACCCACCTTATTCATGGGTGATGCATCCAATATATCTTCCCCCACAGGATTGGATGTAATTATTGACGATGACAATAATGCAACCAATGGCCAATTCCGTATTCGTGCCAATGGCGATGGAGCTACCGGAACCACCGACCATACTTACCGCAACTGAAAGCGGCAATGTGGGTATTGGCACCAGCTCGCCTACCGCTACCCTTGAGGTGAATGGCAATACAAAAATTGTAAACACCCCCACCCAAACGGCTATAACAGGAAAAAATCTTTTAATTAAAGACGCAACAACCAATGAAGTGCAGCAGATAGCTATAGGGAATGCAGGATTAATATCATCGGTTACAGCCACCACACCCGCCGCCGTAACTACAAGTGGAGGCACAGCCACCATACAAAATACAGGAGCGTATTGGAATGCCAACCAAATTCAGGGCAAACCCGTGGCTGCAACCGCCCCTACCAATGGACAAAACCTTGGTATATAACGGCACAACAGGACAATGGGAACCCGGTTCTTCTTTTGGGGTAGGAACAAGGGTATCTTCCTTTTTTACCGTTCCAATCAGTTGGGCAAATACCGCAGGGGCTACAAAAACGCAAATGACAAATGCAACAGGAACTGGAACAACAACATGGCGTTCTCTTTACGAAGAATTAAGCCCCGCAGACCAAGCCAGAATGGTTGTGTTTGAGGGATTAAGAATGGATTTTCTTTCCTATGATAATTCTAATAATAATTATGCTGTACGCCCAAGATTATTCAATCAATCTGGATCCTCAAAAGTATATACGCTAACTTCTCAGTTCAATAATATTGAACTGGCTCAGGTAAACTATACTGTGAATAACAATGCCTATAACATAAGAGTGGATGGAGATGACCTTATACATTGTAGTGTAACATACAATGAAACCACTATTTTTGATGTTTACTTCAAAGATGGAAAACATTATCAAGGCTCTTTCTCAGGCTTTCGCGATAACACTCACTTTTATTTTTGGACGAATGTAGTGAGGATAAATTAAAGAATTGTTGGTTTTTTTGTTAAATAATACTGGGGTAGAATTAAATCCTAAATTTTCTCCGAGAAGCCCTCTCCTCCGCCCTCATATAGGCGGAGGAATATCTCGGGTTTTTGATTACTCCTTTGGGATATAACTTTAACGCACCTCAAAACCCCAACTATTTTTTATATATGAGGATGTATAGTTATTTAACCATAGAACAAAGGCACACAATTTCTACCCTAAAACAAACAGGGGCATAACCAAACAGACATAGCCAAAGCCATAATGAAGCCCTGTCAGTTTTTTTTTTTGCCAATCTGCCATTGCCCTGCTGCCTGTGGCAAACGGGGTGTACGACCTGATAGCCCGAAAACGCTTTCAGAAGCAGAGGTGCAAAACCGTTGCACCACAAACCAAAATACGAATACAAGGGGAACCAAATTTCTTATGATTTGAGGATTTTATACCCACCACTTGGCTCTGCACAATATTTTTTGTGGTGCAACCAGCGAATGAGTTTGGATTGGTTTTTGTTTATCATACCTTTGTTGGCTAATCTATTATTTTTTTTAGCATATTTACTTCTTTTATGCAAAAATTGGCACTTTGGAAAACATACATATCGGCTTGTTTCTTGCTGTTTTTGGCATGCAACACCAACCGCCACGTGCGAGAAGGACAATACCGCATCACCAGTTTGAACATAGAATCCAACGATGCTACGCTAACCAGCAAACCCGAATTGTATGTGAAGCAAAAGCCAAACAAACGATTTTTAGGGCTTCCGCTTCCGTTATATTGGTACAATCTGTTGGATTCCAGCAGCATAGCCGCTATTGAGGAGTGGAAAACCAAGGTGGAGCCCACCGACAACCTGTTTGATGCTATAAACACCAAATACAATTTGAATGCAAGTCGCTTTGAATTTTGGATGGATCGGGTGGTATATAATGCAGGGCAACCCCCCATTTTGCTCGATTCTATTGCTTTGGAAAACGATAAAGAAGAGTTGAAATCTTTGCTTAAAGTGAATGGATACCTAAACGGAAAGGTGGAAACCCGCGTGGAAAAAACTGGTCGCACGGCATCTATAGAACACAACCTCATCCACGGCAAAAAATATACCATTGACACCGTGGCATACCGCTGGAAAATTCCCCAGTCGATGGATAGCCTGCTCCGCCAGCACAAGGCTGAAATGACCTTACAGGCAGGCACACCCTACCACGAGGATTTGTTTTTTATGGAACGAGACCGAATCACAAATTTATTGCGGAACAACGGCTATTTCGCTTTTCAAAAGCCGTATATTCATTTCGATGTGGATTCGAACCAAAAAACAAGCAAAGCACAAGTGGTGTATGCCATAGACAATCCTTTGGAAGGGCAAGCAGAAGCTATGGACCCCTTTATCCCCTATCGGCACAAAACCATACAAGTGGTTCTGGATCAAGAAAATGCAACCCCTGGTACTACCCCTGCACTGCGAGCAAGGATAGATAGTATCGAGATTCGCTCTTTCAAACCCACACAATTTTCAGAAAATATATTTGCCGATCAAATTTTATTTCGACCCCAACAATGGTTTCAAGAGGATAAAATTTCGCAAACCTACAAGATGCTAAACTATATGAACAATTTTACAATACGGATGGACACCAAGCCCGATGCACAAGGGCTAAACACCAGCATCATGCTCAGCCGATTGCCCCGATATGGCTTTAGTTTCGATGCCGAAGCCCAGTATTCCACTTTGTATCAAACGGGGTTTTCGTTGCGCCCCAGTCTTACAGTTCGCAATGTATTTGGCGGAGCCGAAAACCTTGAGGTAAGCATGGGTGTATCGCTTTCCACCATCAATCTGTTTCAGGAGAACAACACACGGCTATTCAATGCACAGGAGTATTTTGTACGCGGGCGGTTGGTTTTCCCTAGGCTGGAGGTGCCTTTTTTTTCAACCCAAAAAGAAAATTTAGAGGAAGAATTTAGGCAAACCAGTATCCAACTTGGAGCCAGCTATCAAAACGTGGGGTTGGGCAAAATTACCTTTTCTAGCAATTTGACCTATGTGTGGCAATCCACCCCCCTGCTTACACACACCTTTGTTCCCCTGGGGCTCGATTTTGTTCAAAATCAAAACAAAGACCAATACTTCAATGTGTATGCGGGCGAAAATAGCCGTCGCATCCTAATCATCGAAAGTTTGAACCCTCTGAATAAAAAATATGGCTTTGCCGAGATGCCGATTGAATCTACAGATGTTACATTCCTTTGAAAATGCCATTGAAAATATTCGGAAAGCCCCCAACCTAACAGAGGAAGATTCCTCTACCCTACTCAATCAGTTCAACCGAAGCCTGCTCTTGTTCAACAATCAAAATATTCTTACCAACGACAGAATTTTTCCTACCCTTTCGTACAGCATTGCTTACAACGAAAAAAACAGCCCCAACCCCAACCCATGGTTCATCCGAGCAAAGATAGAAACTTCAGGCAACCTATTTTGGCTGATAGACAACCTGATTGGCAAGACCGATGACCGATCTTTTACCCAACGGGCCATTGGGGTAAACTACGAGCAATACATTAGAGCCGAATTGGATGTTTCCAAAACCTTTGCCTTGGGCGAGAACGAACAAATGGTGTTTCGTGGATATTTTGGGAAAATAATGCCTTATGGCAATAGCTCCGTCTTGCCTTTTGAAAAAAGTTTTTTTGTAGGCGGACCAAACGACTTGCGAGCCTGGCTTCCTTTTTCATTGGGCCCAGGTCGAAATACCAATGAATTGAGTTTTATTGCCGTGGGCGATACCAAGCTATTGCTCAACGCAGAATATCGAACCCAATTGGACGACTCATTCATCTGGGGGTCGAAACTGAACACAGCCCTATTTGCCGATGCAGGAAATATTTGGAGAAACGATCTAAACTTTCAGGATGATTTGGGTGATTTTAAATTTTCATTCTCCAATTTCCTCCCCTCTATGGCTATAGGGGCTGGCTTGGGGTTTCGCCTCGATTGGGGCTTTTTCCTCCTTCGGTTCGATTATTCGTGGAAACTGCGTGATCCATCAAAAGCCAACCCTTGGGTTATCAACGAAATTAGACCATTCAATGGTCAATTGCAATTCAATATTGGGTATCCGTTTTAGTAAAAAAAAGTGTTTTTATTGCTAAAAAATTATAGAATACACACGTCCAATGCTTTTTTTTTAATTTCTTTGCTTTATGCAAGAAAACAAAACCATCACATTGCTCAAAGCCGTAGGAATTATTGCCGTGGTATTGGGGCATAATTATGAGCCCAACATTTTTTGGCTGCCCGCTTATTCCTACCACATGGGTTTTTTTTTCCTAATTTCAGGTCTTTTGTTCAACGAAAAAAATACGCATCATATTTTATCCTTTCTAAAAAAAAGAATTGCCGGTTTATTGATTCCTTATTTTTGGTACAACCTATTTTTTGCTGGCTGCACCATTCTTATTTTTTGGAACTGGGGATTACTAATGGCTGACCGCTTCCCCGATATGGAAACCTTTTTTGTTCATCCATTCCTCTATGGGGGGCAATTTCATCTTTATCGCGCAGCGTGGTTTGTGCCATGTATGTTCTTTGCCCAGGTGGCTTATCTGTTTTTTTATTGGCTGTTCTTAAAAACCAAACTGAACCATTGGTGGCTTGCTATTTTTATGGTGCTGCTTATCCATTTCACCTTGGCATGGGCCAACCCCATGGTGCCATCGAGCGACCAGCCCAAGCACATGCTGGTACGCATCTTATTTGGCATGGGATTTTTTGGCTTGGGGCATGCGTTGGGGGTAAAAAATTTGCATCGGGTTCGGTTTCACTCGTGGGTAGCCTTTGGGGTCATTGTTTTGTATAGCGTGCTGCTGTTTTATTCGCCCCCCAATGTATTTCTGAAATATCTGATTGCCGATACCAATTTTTATGGGCAAACTTGGGTGCCAATCATTACCACACTTATGGGTAGCTATTTTGTAATTGCTTTCTGCAATGCCATTGTTCGTATCCTCCCTCCCCATGATGTGCTATATACCATCGGCAAAGCCAGTTTCCATATTATGGCCACCCATTTGTTCATTTTCTTTTTGGTGAATGTATATTTTTTCAACATTGGAAAAATACAAGACCCCAACCTACTAAAAGACGTGTTTTATGCACCCCAAAAAGAACTGTGGTGGTTTATCTATTCCGGGCTGGGCGTATTGATACCCGCTTATGGGCATAAGTTATACAATTGGGTTGAGGAACGTTATTTTGTGAAAAAATAAAGCCTTAAGGCAACTATATACACCCTTAATTTTCTCGTGCCAATTCATCCGCTGTAAGCAAGCGCGAATGCACCATAAACCGATACCCATACGGAATTTCTAACGAAAAACTGCTGCCCCGCCCCACAGTAAGCCCAATGGTCAGATGTGTGTGTTTCCAGTATTCGTATTGGTCGCGATTCATATAAAAAGGCACTTGGGCAATTTCTCCCAGCAGCACATCGCTGCTATCCAAATACATATCGGCTTTTTGCAGCAGCATGGGTTGGCTCCCGTCGCAACAGCCCCCACTTTGATGAAAAATCAGTTCACCGTGTTTTTGGCGTATGGTGTTTACCATTTCTTCTGCCTCGGGGGTAATAGCCACCCGTTGTAGGCTAATTTCTATGTTTTGTATCATAATTTTTGGCTATACTAAAATTTTTGTGGTGTAAATTTACGGCAAAAAATTAAAGCTATGGAATTTATAGATTTTTTAAGGAATATGTTAGGCATAACCGAAGATTTTGCTTTAACGGGTATTCAAAAAGATGAGCAGGAGAAAGTGATAAGGATATATTTAGCTCCCCTAAAAAGTTATTAACATGTTGTTGTTCAAAACATTAGAGTAAATTCTTGTTGTGTAGAATTGCAAGATTTTGTACATTTACATAGAAAAACTTATTAAAATAAAATGTTATGATAGGCAGATTACCCGACCAACTTCAAACTCTCCGAAGATGCTTGTATCTACCCACATCACTTTGTTTTTCTATGGAGTTCGTGATGTGCTTCGCAATTCTTTTTCTGATTCGGTGCATAGTCGTGGAACTTCCGTGTAATACTTGCCCCATATTTTTAATAATAATGCAAATATACTAAATCTATCTATATGTTAATACTATCAAATTTTAGTATATCCAAAAAAACTATGGTAGCCCGCTATTCTCTTTTGATATTTTTTTTTCAAATGATGATTATGGCACAAATTACCCCCAAATCCATCCATTTTCCCATAGCCGATAGCACCGTTTTGATTGCTGAAACCGACTGGGTTGCACAGCCCATTCGGCTGAAAAAAGGAGATGCCTTTCCCCGAGGGTTTTCTCAACTCCAAGATACTTTGGCTCTAGTTTGCCCACTTCTATTAAGGAATACAACTGCTGATACATTGTATTTTCAGGTCAAAACAAATGAAAGGAGAGATGTGCTTCAATCTTTTTTAGTAAAAAACAACCAACTTGTTTCTGAAAAAATAACGGGAAACCGAGTACCCAATACATTGAGCGATGCTCCCGATGTTTATTATACCTTGAATCTGACCCTTGCCCCCATGGCAGAAGATGTTTATCTTTTTCAACTTTCAAAGTTTCATAACCTTTTGGTTCCTGTAAAAGTTCAAGCGATAAATGCCTCAAAAAATCATCTGAAAGCAATACAATATTTTAAAAAAGAAAAAAAGAGCCAAATTTTCCCACTGCTTATGGCGGGTGTATTTTTTGGTTTTTTTATCATGGGGCTTATCAAATTTTTTTCACTCAAACATAGCACGTATGCTTGGTTTGCTGGTATCAATTTTTTTAATGCTTTATCGGTAACCACGGCATTCGATTTTCCAAATTTTGAAACCCTATTGTTCCCATGGGTTCAAAATCGGTTTCACATTGTAAATACCTTTATGTTGGTCTCGTCATGTTTTTATATGTTGTTTTATGTCAATATTTTAGAAGACATTAAAAATTCTCGTTGGCTCATCAGGCTCATAAAACTATATTTGGTTATTACGCTTTTGCCTATTGTTATCCTCTTTTCTACAGCTCACCCCGACCATACATGGCAGCGAACAGCCTATACCTATATCTCGCATTTGCTTATGGCATTGGGGTTTGTGTCGCAATGTTTGGTGCTATTTTATTTAAAAAAATCGCCCCAACCCTATATCCGATATGTGTTTTATGGAGCATTTAGCTTCATCTTTGGCTTGCTGTTTTATTTGGGGTTTGCTATTGCAAATCTACCAAACTATGAGCTATTTGGGGTTCTTCGCCCCTATCATGTATATATGTTTTCGATGATTGCAGATATTAGCCTTTTTCTGTTTGCCATGGCAACCCGAGACAAGATGATTGAAAACGAGAATTATGAGAATCAAGTTTCTTTACAAATAGAAAAAGAAGCCAATAAAATAAAAACCCTCTTTTTCTCTATTCTGAACCACGATTTGCGTTCGCCCTTATCGGGTTTGGTGGGTGTTCTGAAATTGCAAGCCCAAGCTCCAAATGCTTTGGACGTGGCCGATCAAAATAAAATACAACAAAAAATTACGAGCAATGCCGAAACCCTGCTGCAAAACATGGAGGATATACTGCTGTGGAGCAAGGGACAGATGGAGTATTTTGCTCCCAAGCCTGTTACCATTTATGCCGATACGCTATTTGCCACCAATCAACAGTTTTTTGCTTATGTAGAAAATATTATGTTTCAGTACCAAAACTCTGATAAAATCACATTTTTTACAGACAAGGACTACATAGAAACCATTGTGCGAAACCTAACCAACAATGCAATTCGAGCGGTGCAAGGGGCGGAAAATCCCACCATTGTGTGGCGGGCGTGGAGTGGTGGCAAAAAAAAATTCCTTTCCATTTCTGATAATGGAAAAGGGGGCGATTCAAGCAACTTTGATGCGCTGCACAACCCAACCATGAGCGTGGGCATAAAATCGGGCTTAGGGCTGCACCTAATTCGCGATTTGGCAAAAGCCATAAACGCACAAATAGAAGTGAAAACCGAGCCAAATCAAGGAACCACCATTACAATTACGAATTACGAGTTATAAATTACGAGTTTATGTTCCGATAGCTATCGGGATTACCCATCGCTCATTTTGGCATCGCCTAATGAATGGCACTCAACGCTATCTAAAAAATAGCCTTAAATTTGTCCATTATACCCAAAAGAAGAATTTTATTTACCCTCCCCTTCAAGCAAAATTATTTAGAGCAAAAAACGCACCTCTGATAGTTCTCTACCCGTTTGTTGCACACCTTGAAAAATAAGCATATTTTGCATAGGCGATGGTTTTTTTTTATAACCATTGATGTATTGAGCTAATAGGCTTTGGTTTATTCCTATACGTTCAGAAAAGGCTTTTGCATTGATGACTTTGTGAAATTCAAAAAAAACTGAGGTTATCCGCTACTTTCCAATACAGAAACTGCTGAATATCTTTCCTAAAATATCTTGATCCACATCAATTGCGCCTGTAATGCTGCCCAAATGCCGAGCCACATCTTTCAATGAGAGGGAGAGAATTTCGCCCGACACCCCCTGATGAAACGCCTCTTGAGTTTCATCGATGGCTTGAAGTGCTTGTTGCAATGCCTCGAAATGGCGTGCATGGCTAATGATTGCTGTATTTTCATTCACATTCTCTTTCACCATGCCTACCATGGTTTGCAGCAGTTGTTCCAATTTTTCTATCGAATGATGGGAAAAATATAGGAAAGAACATTGGCTTCTTTCTTCCCCTATCTTGTTTTTGTATGGTAATAAATCCAAGGCAGGAGATTGATCTGCTTTGGTGGCAACGCAAATCAGCTTTTTGTCTCTCGGAATCAGTTGCAATTCTTCTTCCAATTGGTTGGCGGAGGTTTCTCTGGGGTCGAAAAGGAAGAGAATCATTCGTGCTTTTTGTAGGGTTTGCCTTGTTTTTTCAATTCCAATGGCTTCTATCGGGTCGTTGGTTTTTCGCAACCCCGCTGTATCGATAAACCGAAATTTAATCCCCTGCACGGTTTTCACCTCCTCAATCGTATCGCGCGTGGTGCCCGCAATGGGGCTGATTATGGCTCTGTCATCGTTCAGTATGGCGTTCAGCAATGTAGATTTTCCTACGTTGGGTTTGCCCACTATAGCCACCGGAATCCCCATTTTTATTGCATTGCCATACTCAAATGTTTGCGATAGCTTGGTTAAATTTTGTTTCAGTTGTTCCAAAAGCAGCTGGAGCGCAGCCCGATCGGCAAAGGTAACATCTTCTTCCGAAAAATCTAACTCCAACTCGATCAAGGCAATAAAATGGATGATTTGATCCCGCACTTGTTTCAGTTCCGATGAAACGCCGCCACTGAGTTGCTCCATCGCCAAGCGGTGCATGGTTTCATTTTCCGAGGCAATCAAATCGGCCACCGCTTCGGCTTGTGCCAAGTCTAATTTTCCATTCAAAAATGCCCGTTGGGTAAACTCTCCAGGTTCAGCCGTTCTGGCCCCATTTTTTATGCCCAGTTCCATTATTTTTTGAACAATGAAAGAAGACCCATGGCATGAGATTTCCACCACATTTTCACCCGTGTAGCTGTGTGGTTCTCGAAAAAAAGTAACCAACACCTCATCTATCTTTTTTTTATTTTCATCTAAAATATACCCAAAAGTGGTACAATTGGGCTTTAATTTTCCCTTATTTGAGAAAATTTTTTGAACAATTTCTAAAGATTTTTGGCCGCTGAAACGAATAACAGCCAAAGCTCCACTACCCAATGGTGTAGAAATTGCAATTATGGTATAAAATTTGCTATTCATCCAACAAAGTTACGCCTATCAAAAAAATTAAAACGAGTGCTTGGGTCATAATTTCCAATATTTTTTTGTATTTTTGCCTGATGTATCTCCAACGTTTTCATCGTTTTTTTTTATGAATTTTATGAAAGATAAATTACTCCGCTGGCTTGTATTGCTGGTTTTATGTTTTGGTGTTTCGTGCACCTCCACCAAAGATATTAGCTATTTGGTAAACACTGAAAATGTAACAATAGACCCTCAAAAAGGATTGATTCCTATCAATATCCCCGAATATAAGCTACAGGTGAATGACATTATTGATATAAACATCTTCTCGCTGAATGATGATGCCATAAAGTTGTTTGGCGCAGCCATTGGCAGTAGTTATAAAAATTCGTTTGTGGGTGATGCTGCTGTGTATATGAATGGTTATACCGTTAAAAATGATGGGTTTATTGAACTGCCCCTACTGGGGCGCGTTTATGCCAACGGAAAGAGCATTGAAGAACTTCGTATCAATGTGGTAAAACGGCTCAGCGATTTTTTTAATGCAAATGCCGTGTTTGTAAGGGTCAATCTCAATGGAGTGCGATTTACAGCCTTGGGAGAATTTAATAAGCAAGGCATTTATACCATTTATCGAAACAATGTAACTATATTAGAAGCTATGGCAGAGGCCGGTGGAGTAAATTCATCGGGGAATATGAAGAATGTACAATTGCTGCGCCAGTCTCCCGAGGGAGTGCGGATGTATAATATCGACCTTACGGATATGAAGCTGATCAACGGACCATTTTTTTATGTGCAGCCCAACGATATTTTTATGGTAAACCCCACCAGCGATAAAACCATCGGGTTGAGCCAATCGCTTATGGGAAATTTAATCAATTTTTCGAATGTAACGCTTAGCGTTTTGGCTGTTTACAATTTTTTCCGAATCATGAATCAATAACAATGAAAGATAAAATACAGTTTCTCAAGTTTGACCCCTTTCGGTTTTTGCCCACTTTTTTTAGCAATTTGCATTGGGTAATTACCTGTATGGCTATTTTTGGGCTTTATTCATTTTTAAATCTTCGATATACAAATTATGTATATCAAACACAAGCCTCGCTGGTGGTGGAAGAAGCTACAAACCCTTTTTTGTATAGCAACAATACCAATATTTTCAACTGGAACGTTGGGAACCTAAAATTTAAGAAATATGCAGGGATATTAAAATCCAAGGAACACAATATAGAGGTAGCCAAAGCGATGAACCTATCGTACCGTTTTTATATGCCAAACAAGGTGACGGATACCGAGATTTTTGCCGAAGAAGTTCCGTATAGAATTGAAATTGATTTTTCTCATCTGCAATTGTTAAACTCTGTGTTTCAGCTAAAAGTGGTGGATAATGAGTATATCATTAGTTATACCCCTGGTAAAACACAAGGCAGTGTGGTTTTGTTCGATTATTTAAAAAATGAAAATCAGCTTTCTATTGCTTCTTACCCCTTTGAACTGCGTGGAAAAATAGGAGATTGGATTGAAAATGAAATGATTAAATTTCGGGTGATAAAAAATGAGAAGCACAATG
Organism: Unio delphinus; assembly: GCA_029339505.1. Lineage (NCBI taxonomy): Eukaryota > Metazoa > Mollusca > Bivalvia > Unionida > Unionidae > Unio > Unio delphinus. The sequence continues at coordinate 20,253 of JAQISU010000514.1, forward strand.
CTTTGTATTACCCCATCGTTCCCGAGTATAAATTTATACTGAATTCCTTTGAAGAATCGGCCCAAGAAATTGCCAACGGAATTGAGATAGAAGGCGGGATCGAAAGTTCGATTATGCAAATTACATTGAAAGGGAACAATACTAAAAAAATTGGAGATTTACTCTCTCAAACCATTGATCAAATTATTAAATATAATGTGGATGATAAAAACAAGTTTCCTAATAAAACCATACGATTTGTAAATGCCCAACTGGGCATAGCCAAAGATTCAATTGATAAATCATCCAGCCAACTTTCGGGCTACCGCACTAGCAATTTGTTAGTAAATACCGACCAAGAGTCGGGTCAGCTATTGGGCTATATGCAGCAACACAAATCAATTCAGGATTCGTATCAGTCGCAATTGAACTATTTGCAGGGGGTGAAAAATATGGTGGCTGAAAAACAATACAACTCCATTGGCGTTCCCTCTTCTGCTGGAATTGAAGATTTGGCCATGAACACCAATGCGAAGGAAATCATGGAATTGAGCGTGAAAAAAAATAAAATGCTAAGTACCATGACAGAGAAAAACCCTGTGGTACAAGAAGTGGAAAGTGAGATTGATAAACGAAGGCAGTTCTTGCTAGAAAGCACCAACAATTATCAGAAATATGTGCAATCGAAACTATCGCAAATCAGTTCCTCCCTTGGGCAGATGCAGGGGCGTTTGAGCACACTTCCTTCGGGCGAACAAAATGTAATTGCCTTGAAAAGGAATTATCAGCTCAATGAGAACCATTACACCTATTTGAAACAAAAATTATTGGAGGCCAATATCATCAAAGAATCCAATTTGAGTGATATTGTTGTTATTGAAAATCCCAATCGCGCTTATTCGCCTCCTATCCTGCCTCGGCGTGGGTATATGTTGGGGGTTTCCCTGCTCCTTGGCTTTGTTTTTCCTGCGGTAATTTTGTTTGCTAAAGAATTGCTAGACACTAAAATAAGAACCATAAAGGACATAAAAAACGAAACCAACATCCCCATTGTAGGAACGATACAAAAAAGCCCTTATACTGATGAACTGGTGGTATTTCAAAAATCAAAATCTCCAATTGCAGAAATGTTCCGAATTTTGAGATCCAATCTTCAATTTATCATTCCCAAAGAGGCAAAAAAAGAAAAAGCAATTGTGTATTTGGTTTCGTCTTATATGTCGGGAGAAGGAAAAACATTTGTATCTCAAAATTTAGCCGCCACTCTCTCTTTGGGTGGAAGCAAAACCTTATTGATTGGGTTGGATTTAAGAAAACCAAAATTGGGCAGAAATTTCAAAATTCCTACTCATGTTGGGGTATCTACATATTTATCAGGAAACTCTACTTTGCAAGAAATCATCTCCCCCTCTGGCTACCCCGAGTTGGATATAATTGGTGCTGGCCCTGTGCCACCAAACCCCAACGAACTGCTACAAAAAGAAGAATTTGTGCAGATGATCAACTCCTTGAAAGAACAATATGCAAACATTGTCATTGATTCAGCCCCAATTGGTTTGGTGGCCGATACGTTAGAAATTTCCCATTTGGCTCATGTAAATCTGTTCATCGTTCGGCACGAATACAGTGAAAAGCAAGCCATTGCCATACTGGATGAAAAATACACCAAAGGGGAGACTCGCAATGTATGTGTTGTTCTGAATCAGTTTCAAGCCAAAGCAGGGTATAGCTATACTACTTATGGGGGCTATGGTTACGGATATGGCTACGGCTACGGAGCTGGCTATTACGAGGAAGAAAATACCGAGCCTAGCCGCATAGATAAATTGAGAAGTTTTTTCAACTTTGGGATGAAAAATAGGACTTAGCCCTTTCCAAATCTGCCTCCACATCAATGCCGATGCCTTGCCATTGAGTAAGCACCATTTTCATGCGTAACCCATGCTCCACATAGCGTATAGCCTCTATTTGCTCGGCACTTTCTATCGGTGTAGGGGGTTGGTTGGCAAACCATACTAGCGTTTCTTTTCGAAAGGCATACACCCCAATATGCCGATAATGTGATATTTTTGCTGCACAATCTCGTATATACGGAATGGGAGAACGGCTAAAATAAATGGCAAAGCCTCGCAAATCGGTTATCACTTTTACAAAATTGGGATTTTCAATGTCCTCTCTCTCTTGTATCGTGTGCATCAAAGAAGCTATATGAATCTCCTTCTGCCTATCGTTTTCAAACACAGAAATAAGCGATTGCAAAGGCTCTGCGGTAATTAGAGGCTCATCACCCTGAACATTGATGATAATATCCGCATCGCAATGCTGGGCTACCTCTGCAATTCGGTCGCTCCCAGTTTCATGGGGTTTTTTATTCCAAAAAATTTTGGCGCCATAGCCTTGCATTATTAGTGCTATCTCATCGCTATCGGTAGCAATCCATACTTCATCAAAAAGCTGGGTATTGCACACCGCCAAATAGGTTTGAGCCAATACGCAATGCTCTCCCAAGGGCAACAACAGTTTTTTTGGCAGCCGTGTGGATTGCAATCGAGCAGGAATGATGGCGATCACTTTCATCCCTCAACTTGTTTTTCTTCGCCACCGCTCAGTAAACCGAAACACTAGGTATAATAACCCCAACACCAATAGCAATGCCACTATGGGAAACGCCACCGCTACCACACTCATCAAAATAGAAAGGCCTGTTTCTCCTGTGGAAACAACAGGATTTCCCATTCCTCCTGTTTTTACAGAAGATAGCAATCGCACCCCGCCCATTGTGGTTTTCAATATCCCTGCGGTTCCGCCCCCCATAATAATAGCCATTGCCCATTTGAATACCGGATCTACATCCATCATGGTGGTAGCCATTACCAAGGTGCCGCCAACCGCTGCCAAGGGGATTGCCATTGTATCCAAAGCATTGTCTATAAAAGAAACATAATACGCCCCAATTTCTACCACCGTGGCTACCCCCAAGGTAACCATAGCTGGAATAGAACCCAACCACTGCCAACTTTCCGCTAACGGAAGCCATTGAAAAAACGAGGCAATGCTAAGGGCAAACAATGGCAAAAATACCCGAAACCCAGAGGATGCTGAAAGACCAAGCCCCAAAAAGATACTCATCAGTGTGCTGGATAATTCCATGGTTTTATGAAAATTAAGTTTCAAAGGTACATACAAATCTCATTCCATAAAATGAAAACAAAAAAACCGTGCAACCAAACAAGGGCTGCACGGCATTTTTTAAAAAAAAATAAAGCGGTGGGTCAATTGTTGAACAACAGTTCGCGATATTTGGTAAGCGGCCACATCTCGTCATCCACTTTCATCTCTAGGCTATCCACTTGCTCTCGAATTTTATCAAACATTGGTTTTACTTTGTTGCAATACTCCTCTGCTTGTTTTTGTGGGTCTTCTATGGTTTGTGCTTTTTTGTATTGAACAATCAGTTGGTCAGTGGTTTCACTAATTATAGCTATATGCCCCGATATACGCTCAATAATAGAAAGCTGTTCTTTGGCCACGGTTTTGTACTTCTCTCCATACAATTCCTTCAAGCCTCGTACATTTTCAATCAACTTGGTTTGGTAGCTAATGGCTGTGGGGATAATGTGGTTGCGGGCAATATCAGCCAAGGTTTGTGCCTCAATATGAATTACTTTGGCATATTTTTCCAATTTGATATGGTTCCGCGCATGCACTTCTCTTTCGGTTAGTATTTTAAACTCTTCGTACAATTTTACAAATCGTTTTTCTATCTCCACTTTCAGTGCCTCGGGTGTGGTTTTGTAGTTGTTCAACCCACGTTTTTTGGCTTCTTTCTCCCAGGCCTCGCTGTAGCCATCGCCTTCAAACAGCACAGGTTTGCAGTGTTTGATATAATCGCGCAGAATATTGAAAATGGCGTCGTCTTTCCTCAAAGCGTTGTTTTTCTTTATCATCCCGTCCAATTCAGCTTTGAACTGCTTGAGTTGTGAGGCTACAATTAGGTTCAATACGGTCATGGGCTCGGCACAGTTGGCGCTGCTACCCACCGCACGAAACTCGAATTTATTGCCCGTAAAAGCAAACGGAGAGGTGCGATTTCTATCAGTATTGTCTAACAAAATTTCGGGTATCTTCCCCACAATATTCAGCTTCAAATCGGTTTTTTCTTCGGGCGAAAGTTTTCCCTCGGATACATGTTCCAATTCGCTCAAAATATCGAACAATTGGGTGCCGATAAAGGCAGAAATAATAGCCGGCGGGGCTTCGTTGGCTCCCAAACGGTGGTCGTTGCCTACCGATGCTATGGAGGCACGGAGCAAATCAGCATTGTCGAATACCGCTTTTATGGTATTCACAAAAAAGGTGAGAAATTGAAGGTTTTTCTTCGGTGTTTTTCCTGGCCCAAGCAGGTTTACACCCGTATCGGTAGCCATGCTCCAGTTGTTGTGCTTGCCCGACCCGTTGATTCCAGCAAAGGGTTTTTCGTGCAGCAAAATGCGGAAATTGTGTTTTCGAGCAATTTTTTTCATCACATCCATAAACAGGGTGTTGTGATCCACCGCCAAATTCATTTCCTCAAACATGGGGGCGGCTTCAAACTGAGAGGGTGCCACCTCATTGTGCCTTGTGGTTACTGGAATTGCCAAGCGCATACATTCTACCTCCAATTCTTTCATAAAACTCAATACACGTTCAGGGATTGAACCAAAATAATGGTCTTCCATTTGCTGCCCCTTGGCGGGCGAGTGCCCCAGCAGGGTGCGCCCGGCTATCACCAAATCGGGGCGTGTGTTGTATAACGACTCGTCTACCAAAAAATATTCTTGCTCCCAACCCAATGTAGCATACACCTTGCCTACATTTTTATCGAACAATTGTGCCACAGCGGTAGCGGCTTCGTCTAACACCTGTTGGGTGCGTAGCAATGGGGTTTTGTTGTCCAACGCCTCACCTGTGTAGGATACAAAAACCGAAGGAATGCACAGTGTGGTACCAATAATAAAGGCTGGCGATGTGGGATCCCAAGCCGTATAGCCTCGCGCCTCAAAGGTGGCACGAATTCCTCCGCTCGGAAAGCTCGATGCATCGGGTTCTTGCTGCACCAGTTCCGAGCCGCCAAAATTTTCGATAGCTCTGCCTCCCCCCACGGGAGTAAAAAACGAGTCGTGTTTCTCGGCCGTTAGCCCTGTAAGCGGCTGAAACCAATGTGTAAAATGGGTTACTCCTTTGGCAAGTGCCCAGTCTTTCATCGCCACAGCTACCTGCTCGGCTATTTCTCGGCTAATTTTAGAGCCGCTTTTCGAGGCATCCATCACCGCACGAAAAGCCCCTTTGGGCAGGTATTCCATCATGGTATGTTCATTGAACACATTTTCGCCAAACAATACCGAAAGGCGGGCGGGGATGGGTACATCCACTGGTTTATGAAGCTGCATATCCTGCAAGGCTTGAAATCGTAGTTTTGCCATTTTTTTATTTTTAATTATGAAAGTGCAAATATAACTAATTTTATATGTTTTTAAAAAATATATCTATAAAATACGGGGGGGGTATGGTTTAAAATTATATTTTTTATAAATTTATGTGTCTTTTTTTTCACTTCAACGAAAAATAGAAAGAAAATAATCAAAAAAAATTCCTTTGGGTATCAAACCTCCATTTTGATATTAACACGCAGATAAATATAGATGGAACCGATAACCACATATTTTTATCCGTAAAGATATGTGCCCCCGTATAGTTGCATGTATTCCCCCCTTAAAAAAAAATCAGATTTATATTTTGGAGAAGTATTGCAATATCAACTTGAATATTTGTACTCCAAAAATATGTGCGGTATTGATTACCTTTGCATTCCTTTTTTTATTATTTTAATATCCATTACGGTATGCTTACTGTTCAAAATCTATCGCTCCAGTTTGGCAAACGCACCCTTTTTGATGAGGTAAATATTCAGTTTACCAAAGGCAATTGCTACGGAATAATAGGAGCCAATGGGGCGGGAAAGTCCACTTTTTTACGAATTCTTACCGGCGAACAAGACCCCACAAGCGGGCAAGTTTTTTTGGAGCCCGACAAACGGATGAGTTTTTTAAAACAAGACCATTTTGCCCACGATGAAAACACAGTGTTGGAAACCGTGCTGATGGGCAACCAAAAACTCTACACCTTAAAAGAAGCCATGGATGCCCTATATGCCAAGCCCGATTTTAGCGAAGCCGATGGCATACGAGCGGGTGAACTTTCGGCACAATACGAAGAAATGGGCGGCTGGACGGCCGAAAGTGATGCCGCTAATTTGCTCTCTCATTTGGGCATTGGCGAAGCCGACCATTACCGCCCGATGAAAGAGTTGGAAAACCGATCCAAAGTACGTGTATTGCTGGCACAAGCCCTGTTTGGTAACCCCGATTTACTGATTTTGGATGAGCCAACCAACGATTTGGATGTAGAAACCATCGGCTGGCTTGAAGATTTTTTGGCAGAGTATGAAAATACAGTAATCGTAGTATCGCACGACCGACATTTTTTGGATGCCGTGTGCACCCACATTGCCGATATTGATTATGGAAAAATAAATTCATACACAGGCAATTACAGCTTTTGGTACGAAGCCAGCCAACTGGCCACCCGCCAGCGCACACAGCAAAACAAAAAGGCTGAAGAAAAAAAAGCAGAACTTTTAGATTTTATCCGTCGGTTCAGTTCCAACGTAGCAAAGGCAAAACAAGCCACTGCCCGCAAAAAAATGATCGAAAAATTGAATGTGGACGAGATTCGCCCCTCATCGCGCCGCTACCCCGCCATTATTTATGAACAAGAACGCGAAGCAGGCGACCAAATTTTGGAAGTGAACCAACTGAAAGCCACATTGGACGGCGAAACCCTATACAGCAACTTGAGCCTGCAATTGAAACGGGGCGACAAAATTGCCTTGCTTTCCAAAAACAGTTTGGCTCTCTCCGTATTTTATCAAACCATAATGGGCGAACGCAAACCCGAACAAGGCGACTACAAATGGGGGGTAACCACCAAAACATCGTATTTACCGCTCGACAATTCGGCGTATTTCAACAAAGACCTGACCTTGGTGGAATGGCTACGCGAATATGCTACCACCGAAGAAGAGCGACACGAGCAGTATTTGCGTGGATTTTTGGGCAAAATGCTCTTTAGCGGAGACGAAGCTCTGAAACAATGCCGTGTGCTGAGCGGAGGCGAAAAAATGCGCTGTATGTTCTCGCGTATGATGCTTTTTCGTGCCAATGTGCTGCTGCTGGACGAACCCACCAACCACCTGGATTTGGAATCCATCACCGCACTAAACAATGCCTTATCCAATTTCAAAGGCACCATTATTCTCACCTCGCACGACCATGAACTGCTGCAAACCGTGTGCAATCGTGTGGTGGAACTTACCCCCAAAGGAATCATCGACCGACAAATGACCTATGATGAATATTTGGAAGACCCACGAGTAAAAGAAATAAGGCAAAACTTAATCACATTGTAAGCAAAGCCTTATAGCCAAAATTACATAGCTATAAGAGGAATTAGGCACACCAAAAATCAATTATAAATGGGACAACTGCGGCTATGAGTTTGCCGATTCGATGGCTCCTTTTAAAAAATCGCTGACCAAGTAGGTCGCCAATTTACTGGTTTGTAAATCCTCCACACCGTTGTGCAAGTGGGTTGCCCCTTCTGCCAAATGAAAATAAGCGGCACGGCACTGGCGAGCAACCTCATATACAAACTGCCGAGCCTGTATGGGCGAAACTCCACAAGGAGACATGGCACTGGCCAGTACATTTTCTATGCTGTCCATATCCATCTCTACGCCTACGGGTTTTTTATTTATAAATACAATAGCTTGATTTACAGCCTCCTGAAAAGATATTTTTTGCTGGATAAAAATTTCTTCAAAAAAAGAAAAATGGATATTCGGATTGTTTCGCAGTTCATCCACCACAGTTTGGGCGTTGTAGTTTTCGTGCAGCCCCACCATGGCGTATTTCTCTAAAAAGCCTTCGTTCATGGCATACCGAAAGCCGTTGCCGCTGTGCCGCCCGCCTTCGGCGGGGCGAAAATCGCTATGAGCATCTAAATTGATAGCATGAATGGGGCTTTGCAATGCTGTGGCAATGCCTCGCAGCAGGGGGTAAGCGTTGTTGTGTCCGCCGCCAATAACAATGGGCGTTTTTTGCTGAGAAACCACCGATTGTATCCATTGGGATACCTCGTTATCCATAATTTCCATCGCATCGTTTGTGTGTTCTAAAGAAGCAAAATCGAAATGCCCTGCTATGGAAACCTCTTCTCCTTGGAGTTTTTCGGTGCTTTGGATGTTTAAAAAAGAAGAAAGGAAGGGCTCCCAAAGGGTTTCAGTGCCGCCGATTCCTCGGTTTTTACGCACTCCAATGCTTTCGGGGATGCCGATGAGGCAAAATTTTGCCTTGGCAATGCCCGCTTGTACACGCTCGCCTATTTTGGTTTCGCCGTGGCGCAAACTCACTTTTTGCTGAATTTGTTCGGCTGAAATGGGGCAAAAAAATGAACTCATCTTCGTTTCAATATAAAGCTGCCTTTTTCGATAACCGCATTTTCATTGGTTTGAATCAAATACAATAGGTGTCGGTGGGCAGGGGTTGGTTGTTTTTTGTTCCGTCCCAAAATTCGTTGGGGGTTATGGTTTTTACTATGCGCCCATAACGGTCGATGATAGTAAGGGTGGCTTTGCAATTGGTCAATCCTTCTATTTTCCATGTATCGTTCATTCCATCGCCATTGGGCGAAAAAAATGTGGGGATAAACAAGGGGTTCAATACAATGGGGGTGGTATGTACACACATTTTGGCATCGCGGGCGTATAGGGTATAGCTGCCTCGTGGTATATTAGAAAAAACAGTGCTTGTTTGATAATCAATATCATTGATGGAATATGAAAAGGGCGGAAAATTGCCCTCAGCCTGAACCAAAATGGATTCGATACAGGTGGCGGTTTGGTTGTTTATAAAATGGATTTGGCTTTGGGTAATTTGCAGCGATTCTTTTTGTGAAAACGAACCCAAAGTGGCGGTAAGGGTATATGTGCCTGTTGTTTTTGGTAAAATATGCGATGTGGTTTCGCCTGTATTCCAAACGAATTGGGTGCCTGTGGGTACAAATCCTTCAATGCCAATGGGGTCGGAAATGGGTTGGTTTGGGCAATAGTGCTTTGCTGTTCCTATCTGGAGTGGCCATTGCACAACCTCGATGGTGATGCTTTGGGTTATTGGGCATTCTCCTGTTTTGGAAATAAGAACGGAATAGGTGGTGGTGGTGGGTGGCGATACGATGGATGTTGCGCCTGAATCTCCATGCCCCCATAGGTATGTATCTCCGCCTGTGGCGGTAAGTTGTACCGATTCGCCACGATAGATTTTGGTTCGGGTGGCCGATAATGTGCCTTTCCCTTCGGGTAAAATAACAGCCGTAGCCGATAAGGTTTGGCTTGCTGTGCAAATTTCTCGTGCCACTTGAGATACTGTAATGGTTTGCGCTGTATTCGCTGCTGGGGTTTGCACGGTGGCGGTGCCGCTGCTGCCGATGGTGGTGGTTTGCGTTGTTCCTCCATTGATGGAATACGATACAATATCGCCGGATTTTCCATAAAAAATAAATTGGGCGGGCATTCCCTTGCATATAGCGGGGGCTTCAATTTTTGTAACACTCGGTGAATCAATTACATGGGCGGTAGAAACGGCAGAGTAAACGCTGCATGAGGCAAAATCGATATTGCTGCCCTCAGCCACTACAAAACGATATTGATCTGCCTCATTGTAGGTGCCTGCGTTCAGTTCAAAAGTGGTTTGAGAGGAAGCGGGGCTAATGGTTTGCCATGTTGTGCCTCCATTTATGCTTCGTTGCCAAAACAATTTTGGATTCAGAAAACCCCCCGATTGGATGTTGGCATGAATTGTAATGTTTTGCCAATTGCCACATACGCCTTTTTTAAAAATATCTTGGGTGGCGGGTGTAGATATGGTTAAATCACCCGAACAAGGGGTCAGTGAAATGTCGTCAATGGCCAAATCGTTGCCGCACCCTCCCACATTGTTGTTCACTATCACTACATCCACCTCCGAAAAATCATTGGAAAGCACAAATTCAAAGGTGTATTGTTTCCACACGGGAGTATCGGTGGCTTGTATGTTGCCCGTGGTGGTGGAGCCTAATACTTGCCCTGTTATGTCTCTTATCTCAAATTTTGCATTTACAGGAATGGGGGGAGATCCGCATATAGCCGTTGTGCTTGTAAGCGAATTTGCGTTCAGTAGCCACGCCGAAAATTGATATACCTGCCCCTTGCAGAGGTTTTTGATTCTTCGTTTGTAAAATTCGCCGGGGGTATAGCTGGCGTTTACAAGTAGCATATAACCTTCTTTCCCACTTTCGTCTGTGGTATGGTCGCTCGAAAAAATCCACTCTTTGCGCCCCAAAATGGTTTGTGTAGCTATGGTATATTCATTGTCATTCGTATTGGTTGGGTTGAATTTGTAGGTGGTATATGCGGGGGGTTGCAACGGCGAACCAATTCCCTGGGTGCTTGAAGAGCCAAAGGTTTCCAAAAAAATAGGGGAGCCGTAGGTTCCTTTGCAAACCTGTGCATGGAGCAAAGGGGCAGCAAAAAGCCAAAGAAAAAAACTGTTCCAAAGGGCGGAAAACCACATTGCTTTTTGCATCTTTTTTGTTTTAAAAAAAACAAATGTAGTTTGTTTTCACCCAAAATTATCCATTTTTCTTTTTTCAAAAACCATTATTTCACTTTCTCCAAAGCATATTCATTGCCAAGGTGGAATGCAGCGGGGGTTGCCTTTTCCTTGCGAATCAATCGGTAGGTTTCGGTGTTTTGGTTTGGGATTTTGTATCCCTCACAATCAAGCGAATAGATGATCTGCCCTCCGTCCACATTGACCAAGGGGAGCAACAATGCCTGAAAATAATTGTCTTGCTGAAACTCCCAAGACACCCGAACATAGTGTATGCCGTTGCCCCTTATCTGCTCTGTTATGGGTGTGTAGGGGTTGGGTGTGTGCTGGCTGCGTTCCATTTTTTCAAAACTTTTTTGGTAATAGGAAATATGAAACGGCTGCCCTTGGGTGGGGGTTTCTTTTAAAAAATGGTGGGCGAGACCTAGCGTACAAAAAACCGACAGCCATAGAATTGCCCCTTGTTTTTGCCAAGAAAACCCAGTAGCCACCAAGGCAAATAGGCTGGTATACACAGGCATAAGCATCCTGTTTTCTCGCCATGGGCCAAGGGAATAGATAAGCGCATTGACCCCAATAAATACCGCCGCACCAAGCAGCAGGGATTCTGCCCATGCGGCTTTTGTTTTTTTATAAAAAAGAAAAGAAAAAAAGAGTAACCACAACAAAACCAATTTATTGCCTATATAAAACCATTGCCCATTGGCGGTAAGGAAATAATAGGCATTTCGAGCCACATTCAGAACAATGGTTTGCACCGCTCCCAAAACATTGCCTAAGAGGAGTTGTTTCACTGCTCCATCCAATGTGCTTTCAAGAAAAGGAGCAGTATAACGCGAAAAATAAGCATAGTACAGCACAATGCCCACAGCAAAATAGGAAAAGAAAAAATACCCCCTATGTTTTTGCCGCCAAACCAAAGGCAATAGGGTGGCAAAGCACAAAAACCAAGTGATGCGAAACAACGACCCAACCAGCAAAACCAACACCACAAACACAAGCATTGATGGCCGATACGCTGTATAAAGCCCATGCAGCCCCAAGGCAAACCAAACCGAAAGCAAAAGGTGGATGCCTTCTTGCAAATGGGTAAACGTATATAAATATACAGGAGAATAGGCGATCAGTAGCGTTGCCATTACCCATTTTTCACGCCTTTTGAACAAAGGATAAAAAAACACCGAAGAGAGCGAAAGGGCAAAAAAACCAAGATTGAGCAAAAACAAAAGTTGTGGCGAAAAGCCCACCCACCAAGCCACCCCCCCATTGAGCCACGAATACAGAAACGCATGCGCCCCATGGTCTCCTGCCTTCGATTTCATGCCGCACAACACAAAAAAGGCTTGGTCTGCTCCTGTTTCCACCATGCGCTTGGTTTCCATATAATAGCTATACTCATCGTTTGTGGCAGGAGCCGTGCCAGGAAAAAGCTGTAAGAAAGTAAACCCATAAAGCATAAGCAGCAAAGCAAAAGTAGCAATGTAAGCAAAAGTTCGGGCAAAAAAAGGCATATATATTATTTTTTTATGCAAAAGTACCATTTCAACTAATAATTTCTTCATACTTTTGAGTTTTTAAACTCTACAACCTGTTTGTTATGAGCCAAATTCTTTTTTTCGTTCTCCTTGCTGTGGGGCTTGGGTGGTTTGCCAAAAACCTACTACGCATACGCCGAAACATAATGCTGGGGCGGGCGCATACCCGCACCGACCGGCCTAACGAGCGGTGGAAAACCATGGCAAAAGTAGCCCTGGGGCAAAGCAAAATGGGAGCCAAACCCATCGCCGCATTGCTGCATCTGTTTGTGTATGTGGGGTTTGTCATCATCAATATCGAGGTGGTAGAAATTGTTGTGGATGGGTTATTCGGAACTCATAGAGCCTTGAGCGAAATTTTAGGGAAAAACTATGCCACTTTTATGGCTGTATGCGAGGTGCTGGCTCTTTTGGTTTTGGTGGGCGTAATCGCTTTTTTTATCCGAAGGAATTTTTTACCCATTGCTCGTTTTAAAAAAATAGAATTGCGAGGCTGGCCCTTGCAAGATGCCAACTGGATTTTGGTAGCCGAAATGCTTCTGATGACCGCTTTTCTACTTATCAATGGAGCGGAGCTATTGCTGCAAAAGCAAGGCATAGCCCCGTACACTCATTTCCACGGCTCGTTTCCTATTAGCTCGTGGCTCACTGCGCCTTTGCTTTCGGGGTTTAGCGCTTCTTCGTTGGTTTTGATAGAGCGCGCTGCATGGTGGTTTCATATTGTAGGCATTTTGGTTTTTTTAAATTATTTGTACTATTCCAAACACCTGCATATCCTCTTAGCTTTTCCTAACACTTATTTTTCAAAACTGGAACCCAAAGGAGCCTTGGATAACCCTGCGGGAATTGCCCAAGAAATAGAACTGATGCTAAACCCAAACGCCACCCCACCCCAAACGGCTGAACCCGCATGGCTGGGAGCAAAAGATGTGTTTGGGCTGAATCAAATCCAACTGCTGAACGCCTATAGCTGCACCGAATGTGGGCGATGCACAGCCCAATGCCCTGCTAATTTAACAGGAAAAAAACTTTCGCCCCGAAAAATTATGATGGATACCCGCGACCGATTGGAAGAAGTGGGGCAAGTGCTAAACGCCAAAGGCCAATGGGAAGACGATGGAAAAACCCTATTGAACCACTACATTACCCCCCAAGAGCTATGGGCATGCACCAGTTGCAACGCCTGCACAGAAGCCTGCCCACTAAACATTGACCCACTAAGCATTATTATTGATTTGCGCCGCTATTTGGTAATGGAGCAATCGGCAGCCCCTGCGGAACTGAACCTAATGATGACCAACATGGAGAACAACGGCGCACCCTGGCAATTCTCCACGCAAGACCGCGCCAATTGGGCGAAAGAAAGCTAACCACAAAAAAAAACATGAATTTTTCTCAACGAATTGAAAAAATAAAAAACACCGCCGAGGCTGTTTTCGCCATTATCTACCGTTACCCTTGGGTGGTAAGTGCCGCTTTGTTTGCCATCGTTCATTTTGTGGCTTTGGTGCATATTCAGCAGGCTTGGTCGCATTCGGATAGCGAAAGCCGAAAAACCATTGAAGCAACATTTTACCACCTTGCATTGCGTGGTTATTTTGGGTTGCTCAGCATCTCGGTATTGTTTGCCATTGGCATGTGGGTGCAGCGCACAGGCAGGCACACGCTGTGGCATTTGGCGGGCATTATTCCACTGGTGGGGCTGTATCTATGGTTTCCTGCTCACCCCAATGCTTTAGGGTTTCGGCATGCTCTTTTTCTTTTCCTGCTGCCTTTATTGGCACACCTTTTGGTAGCGGTTTTGCCCTTTCTTTTTTTATACAAAGAAAATTATTTTTGGAATTACAACAAAAATCTGCTTACTCATTTTTTGCAATCGGCGGTGTTTAGCCTCATCCTCACTGTGGGCATCAATTTGGCAATACTGGCTGTACAGCATCTATTTTTGGTGGATATACAATCGCACCACTACCTCTACAACACCATTGTAACGGGTATTTTTAGCAGCACCATTGCTTTTCTTTTGTTTCACGAAAAAGGCTTTCCAACCTTAATTTCAAAAGACGATTCCCTATAATTATCCAATTTTTGGTGCAATACATCCTTATTCCGTTGCTTATTTTATATTATGTTATCCTTTTGGCTTATAGTGTCAAGATATTGATTCAGTGGAGTTTGCCTCGTGGGTGGGTATCGTATTTGGTGCTGGCATACAGCGTGTTGGGTACTCTTTCGCTGTTGCTGGTTTATCCGTTGCAGCAGCTAAAAACCAGTGTATGGGTGCGTCAATTTCGCCAATGGTTTTTTATCAGCCTATTGCCCTTGCTGATTTTACTACTGATTGCCATAGGAAAAAGAATCAGCGATTACGGCATTACCGAACTGCGCTATTATGTGCTGCTGCTCTGGATCTTTTTTTTCATTATCTCGGTGTATTTCATTGTAAAAAAAGAAGCCAAAATTCTATGGATTCCATTGCTGATGCTCATTTTGGGATTCTTTTCCTTATTTGCCCCTTGGGGCAATGCCATGGCCGTTTCGGCACAAAGCCAAACCCAACGCCTACAGCAAATGCTGGAAGAAAGCCAAGTGTTGAAAAACGGAAAAATTGATTTTGCCGCCTCCATTGCCGATACGATGGCTGCCAATATCCGCGAGCAGTTCAATTACCTGAAAGAGCGTGAACAACAAGAAAAACTAAAAGCATGGCTACAACCAAAAGATAGCGACAGTATTTTTAAAAACAACGAGGTGCAGAAGTATGTTACTCTCCCTTTTACAAACATAAAAAGCACGGCAGAAGATAAACGGCTATTTTTATCTCTATCTTCCAAACCATTAGAAGAAACCAATGCAATCTCGGTATCGGGCTACGATTTTGTGGCAAAAATTGAACAAATCTATTCTTCTGGTTATGATTTGAAAGACAAAACAGGTTTTCATGTCTATATTTTTCAGGAAAATGACCCAAAAACTATTTTTTTAAATCTATACGAAAACCAGCAAGCGCAAAAAATTGACCTAACTGCCTATTTTCAAGATGTAATGACCAAACATACCCATTCTGAAACCGATGATACGTTGGATTCCATTATTTATCATTTTGAAACCAAGCAGTTCAAAGGAAAATTTATAATTGAAAATATTGATTACCAAAAAGATACTATACAAGAATCTCATTACCAATTGTCCCATTTAAAAGGCATCATTTTTTTGAAAAGAAAATAAAAATCACATCCGAAACGGCACGGTTCCTGTTCGGTCTTCCCAGTGCCAACCTACGGTTCTGCCAATGTTATGCAGGGCTTGTAGCTCTTCCACCAGTCGGGTTTTGGCTTGTTGTTTCATCCGTGCCACCTCTGCCGATTGTTTCAGTTGCTCTGTAGCCCGCTCGTACAACGTATTTACTTCGGCTTGAGAAAAGGGGTCGAAACGGTTCTGCTGCCAGTTGAAAAGCCGAAATTTGGGGCTGATGCTCATTTCAGGCTCGGGCAGGTGGGTAATGATGATGGTACGCCTGGCAGTATCCACCTCGGTTTTCATCTGTTTTAGGTCGTAGCTCACGCGCACATCTGCCACTACATTCAGCATGGCTTTTTTGTCTAAAGTAATCAGGTCAAAAAAATACTTTTTGCTGTCGTCATACGAATAGATTTCGGACAAACGCCCTTCGGTAACCACCAATTTACTTACTTGTCGTAGGCTTTCTACCACAATCAGCGTGTTTTCTTTTTTTGAATTTTCCACAAAATAGCGTTGGAAAAGAAGAGCCAAAATAACACCTATAGCTATGAATAACAGCGGTTTGTATCGTTTTTCAATATTCATAAAAAAAGTAAACTGATTTTTTAAAATCTCTTATTCTTCCACCCGTATTCTTGCGCTTTCGCTCAATAATTCCCGCTTCCCAATCGGTGCCTTTGTTGGCTCTGCCTATGGGAAAAATGCCTTGGGGGGCAACAAGCCAATCGCCCATCAGCAAAGGGGGGGTAGAATTTGCCGCATTTTGGGTTTCATTATTTACAAATTGGGTATATCCATTACAGCACATCCATTAGTTTTTCCAGTGCCATGCCTCGCGAGCCTTTGAGGAAAATTACTTCTTCCGTTAGCGGATTTGCCTGTAGCCACTGTTCGGCTTGGGTTCGGGTTTCAAATTTTAGCAATTCGGTGTCGTGCTGCAAGGTAGCGGCAAAATGCGAACCAATCACAATTTTTTTCTCTATCGGCAGCGAAAGTAACAACTTGATCATCATTTCATGCTCAGCGGGGGCATATTCGCCCAATTCAAACATATCGCCTACAATGGCGGCTTTGCTGCCCTTGGCTTTGGCAAATTCGCACAAAGCAAGTTCCATACTACTGGGATTGGCGTTGTAAGCATCCAAAAAGATACGTTTTCCCTGTTTTTCTACCCACTGCGATCGTTGGTTTTGTGGCACATATTGTTCAATTCCTTTTTTTATAGAAAGAAGGGGGATACCAAAATGTTGCCCCAACGCAATGGCAGCGGCAATGTTTGTAAAATTATACTCGCCACTAAGCTGAGAATGAATCTCTTCCTCCTCTATTTTTGCCCACACAAAGGGCAATGATTGGAGGAGAGAAACCCGAATATCGCCCTTTTCTTTGCCAAAAAAAATGCAACGTGTAATGCCTTGGCTTTGTTTGAATTGTGTATCGTCATCGGCATTTATCAAGGCATAGCCACCGGTTTGTTTCAAAAAATCGTACAATTCGCTTTTTCCCTTTATCACGCCTGCCTGGCCGCCAAATCCCTCCAAATGGGCTTTCCCAAAATTGGTGATATACCCCCCATTGGGCTGGGCAATTTGGCTCAATTGGGCAATTTCGCCTTGGTGGTTTGCACCCATTTCTACAATGGCTATTTCATGCTCGGGCTTTATTTTTAGCAGGGTAAGCGGCACCCCAATATGGTTGTTTAGATTGCCCTGTGTAGCAAGGGTATTATATTTTTGAGATAAAACACTGAAAAACAACTCTTTGGTGGTGGTTTTTCCGTTGCTCCCAGTAAGCCCCACCACTTGGGCATTCATGGTTTTTCGGTGGTGGGTGGCTAAGGCTTGCAAGGTTTGTAAAACATTTTTTACAACCACAAATCGCTCATTTTGTGGAAGTTCAAGGTCATCCACTACGCAATAATTTGCCCCCTGCTGCAAGGCTTGTTCAGCAAAGGTATTTCCATTGAAATGATCGCCCCGCAAAGCAAAAAACAGGCTGCCCTGCTCTATCATGCGGCTATCGGTGCTAATATTTTGGTGGCACTCTACAAATTTTTGGTAAAGAAACAAAAGGTCTTGTGTTATCATGGAATGAGTGTGAAAAGAATAAATTGCTTTTACTTTGCTAAAAATCTTAGTTTTAATAGAAATAAGCAATCCATATTGTTTTTTAAAAAAAAATACAACTAAAAATGTTATTTCCTTGGCTGCTTATTATTTTACCCGATAAAAAATTTCGTGCTGTGCTTTTATATTTTTACGAAAGGATTCAGGCAAGATTGCCCAATCGAACAACTCGACGACAATAGGGATATTGCTGGTTTCTATTTTTTCTTTCAAATTGATAAAAATATCCGAAGGCAATTTTTGAAGGTCATGGGTTCGCAATACCAAATCAAGGTCACTGCTTTCGTGCGCCGTTCCATTCACGCGGCTACCATAAGCCCATACCTCCATTGGCGTTTGCAGCGTATCGAATATGGTGATGAGGCGTTCTTTATCTTTGGTTCTCAGAATCATCGTTTTGCTGGTTTATGGCTTGGGTTATTAATCGGGCATCGGCAATAAAACGAGGCAGAAGTAACATGGTTTCTTTGGCAAAGGCTACGCCATAGTCGTGTGCTGTGTTGTTTCGGTTGTCTCTATATTCTAAAAATCGTTCGCACAATTCGAGGGGAATTATGCTATGCAAAACCGCTTGTTTGAAAATATCTTTGAAATAAAGTTGGTCAACCGCTTTGGAAGAATGATAATACGGTTTCAGCACTCGTTTGAGTTGCTTACCACATTGCTCTAAAATAATTTCATACTCCTTTACACAAGCAGAGCGATACATATCATAATCAATTTCCGCAGGGTTTGCTTTTTGTAGCAGCAAAAAAGCATGCTCCAATGTGCTTATACATCGTTCCAAATAGGCTGTATCTATATTTGGCATACTTATTATTATTTTACCCGATAAAAAATTTCGTCCACCGGGATTTTCAAAAAAGGAAAGATAGAGCTTTGAACCTCATCACCCACGGTTTTTGGGGGCAAACCAATGTATTTTCCTTTTTCTAATGCATACATCAGTACGCACTTTTCTGCGGGCTGCACCATCCAGTATTCTTTTACCCCTGCTTCTTGGTAAAGAGAAAATTTGGTTGTGGAATCAAATTGGGCGGTTTGTGGCGAAAAAATCTCCACCACCAAATCGGGCGAGTCGTGGCAGCCCTGTTCGTCCAATTTGTTTTCATCGCAAATCACGCATAGGTCGGGTTGCACCACCGTGCTATTTTTTTTAGAAGATACCACGGGCAAGCGCACATCGAAAGGAGCGGAGAACAACTGACATGGTTTTTTTCTAAAGTGTTTTTCGAATACATATACCATATTTTTGGAAATGCGCTGATGCCCCAAATTGGGGGCGGGGCTCATTTTTCGTATCCAACCACGGATTAGCTCCACGCGGTCTTGAAACTGCCACGAAAGATAATCGGTATAGGTATAGGCTTGGTTCAAATCCAATTCCGAAAGCTGAAGAACAGGAGGCATGGTGTTTTTTTTTTTTGCAAAGATAATTTTTTTTACCCAAAGAGAACGCCCTCCCGCTTGGAAGAACAACGGGATTTTCCCTACCTTTGTTTTTTTTCTTTGGAAGCATGAGCAAGCAGCGTTACACCATTACATCGGCATTGCCTTATACCAACGGGGGCATTCATATTGGGCATTTGGCAGGAGCCTATCTGCCTGCCGATATTTTTGTGCGTTATTTGCGGAAAAAGGGAGAAGATGTATTGTATCTCTGTGGTTCCGACGAACATGGTGTAGCCATTACCATGAAAGCCCGAAAGGAACAAGCCACGCCCCAACAAATTATTGATAAGTATCATGCGTTGATTCAGCAATCGTTTGCACAATTTGGCATCTCTTTCGATCATTATTCACGCACCTCGGCAAAAATACACCACCAAACCGCCTCCGATTTTTTTCTTTCTCTTTTTCAAAACAATATATTTACCGAAGAAACCACCCAGCAGTATTACGATGAGCAGGCAAACGTGTTTTTGGCCGACCGATACATTGTGGGAACCTGCCCAACCTGCCAAAACCCCAATGCCTACGGCGACCAATGCGAAAACTGCGGAAGCACACTCAGCCCCAGCGAACTGAAAAACCCACGCTCGGCACTTACAAATACCGCCCCTGTTTTGCGTTCCACCAAACATTGGTTTTTTCCTTTAGAAAAACACCAGCAGTGGCTCGAAAACTATGTGAACGCACACCAAGACCAGTGGAAACCCAATGTGCTGGGGCAGGTACAATCGTGGTTGCGCCAAGGGCTGCGCCCGCGCGCCATTACCCGCGATTTGGATTGGGGTATCCCCGTGCCACTGCCCAATGCCAATGGCAAAGTGCTGTATGTGTGGTTCGATGCGCCCATTGGGTATATTTCTGCCACCAAAGAGTGGGCCGAAAAAACAGGCAACGATTGGAAACCCTATTGGCAAGGCCCCAACACACGGCTCATTCATTTTATTGGAAAAGACAATATCGTGTTTCATTGCTTGATTTTTCCTGCCATGTTGCATGCTCACGGAGAATTTGTATTGGCAGAAAATATACCCGCCAACGAGTTTTTGAATCTGGAGGGGCAAAAACTTTCCACATCTCGCAATTGGGCAATATGGCTGCACGAATACCTAACTGACTTTCCCGATAAAACCGATGAATTGCGCTATGTACTCACCAGCATAATGCCCGAAACCAAGGACAGCGATTTCAGCTGGGCCGATTATCAAGCACGCGTAAACAATGAATTGGTGGCAATTTTTGGCAATTTTATCAATCGCGTGGCGGTGCTTACCCAAAAGTATTACCAAGGCAAGGTTCCCGCCGCAGGCATTTTCACAAAAAAAGAAGAGGAAATAGAAGAAAAACTAAACACAGCCACCAAAACCATAGGCGGGCTGATTGAAAATTATCGTTTCCGCGATGCGCTGAGCGAAATGATGAACATAGCACGGGCGGGCAACCGATATTTGGCAGAAGAAGAACCATGGAAACACGAAGCCAGCCAGCCCCAGCGCGTACAAACCGTAATGAACACCGCCCTTCAGATAGCCGCAGCATTGGGCCATTGTGCCGAGCCATTTTTACCACAAGCGGCTGCCCGCATTCATCAATGGTTGCACATAGAGCCAACCCCGTGGGAACAGTTGCCAAAACTACACGAAGAACACCCAATAGGAGCCATTGAAATTCTTTTTAAAAAAATAGAAAATACTGAAATGGAAACACAAGTGGAAAAACTGAAACAGAACGCACAAACTGCACCCACAGAGGAAAAGGAAAACATAGAAATCACATTCGAGGATTTTTCAAAAATAGAACTGCGTGTAGGTACAATTCTCTCGGCTGAAAAAGTGGAAAAAAGCGAAAAACTGCTAAAATTGCAATTGGATTTGGGCAGCGAGCAACGCACCATTGTTTCGGGCATTGCCCAGTATTTTGAGCCCCAGCACCTCATTGGGAAACAAATGACGGTGGTGGCAAACTTACAACCAAAAAAAATTATGGGCATAATGAGCCACGGTATGTTGCTTTTTGCCAAGGCGAAAATGGCAGCTTGGTAAGCGTTTCTCCACCGATACCGTAGCCGCTGGTGCCGAAATTCGATAAGACAAGGGGAACACCCCCGATAAGCAATTTTTATGCAAGCGGGTAAACCCCTAATGAACGATTCAAAACTATCTGAATCACAATTAGCGTAGCCAATTGAGCCAATTTTATTACCTTTGCTTGCGTTTTTTTTTATTCATTCCAAATCCATCGTAAGCCTATTTCATGATTCGGGCCGCCTATATAGCCAATGGCACAGTACACACCATTAGTGGGGTTGATAAAATCTACAACCTGGGGACCTTGCTGTAGTTTGGCTCGATTTGATGAACCCCAACGAAGAAGAAAAAAATCTTGCCGAAAAAAAATTCAACATAGAGCTTTTTACCCGACAAGAAGCAGAAGAAATTGAGAGCAGCTCCCGTTTTTACGAAGATTTGGAGGAGGTAAATATCAACCTGAACTACTTGTATCGCGATGGCGGCGTGTATGAAAACGAACCCGTATCCTTTATATTGAAACATCATGTGTTGGTAACCCAGCGCAGTTCTGAACTCCGCACTTTCAACGAAGTAACAAGGAAATTGCGAACCATACCCGAAATTAATGGGGAGAAGATTTTTCAGTCGTTGCTTGCCGAACGAATTGACTTTGATGCCGATATGATTGAAATTGTAACCGATGAAATTTCCGACATTAGCCGAAACCTAACACGCAACAAACGGCTAACCGAAGATGTACTATTGAAAATCAATCAACTGCAAGAAACCACCATTGTGTTGCGTGAAAATATAATTGAGAAACAGCGCTTGATTTCATCCATTTTAAAAAGTGCCTTTTTTCCACACGATGACAAAGAGGTGTTCCGCGTGATGATTAAAGATGTGGGGTCGCTGTTGGACCATACCTCGTTCAATTTTGAGCGGCTTGAGTTTTTGCAAAACACGTTTTTGGGTTTGGTGGACATTGAGCAAAACCGTATCATCAAAATATTTACTGTGGTTTCCATCATTTTTATGCCACCCACGCTCATTGCCAGTGTGTATGGCATGAATTTCAAACACATGCCCGAACTGAGCCAATGGTGGGGGTATCCACTCTCTATTCTTATGATGCTTTTCTCTTCTGTACTTACCATCATTTATTTCAAAAAGCAAAAGTGGCTGTGAATCAGCTACACCCAGCACAGAGGCCCGACAGCATGAACTGAGCTTCACTAACCTTGTATCCTGTTGGTAATGAGTAATTTACTGCATAATCATTTAAACAAGCCACCACACCACACTGTGTGCAGCTAAAATGCAAATGAGAATGATTGTGTTGATG
>JAQISU010000515.1:0-30000 GCA_029339505.1 Unio delphinus
CTGTATTTGGTAATTTGAGACATTGATACTGTATTTGGTAATTTGAGACATTGATACTGTATTTGGTTAATTCAGGCATTGATACTGTATTTGGTTAGTTCAAGCATTGATACTGTATTTGGTGATTTCAGGCATTGATACTGTATTTGGTTAATTCAGGCATTGATACTGTATTTGGTGATTTCAGGCATTGATACTGTATTTGGTGATTTCAGGCATTGATACTGTATTTGGTGATTTCAAGCGTTGATACTGTATTTGGTTAGTTCAAGCATTGATACTGTATTTGGCAATTTCAGGCATTGATACTGTATTTGGCAATTTCAGGCATTGATACTGTATTTGGCAATTTCAGGCATTGATACTGTATTTGGTGATTTCAAGCATTGATACTGTATTTGGCAATTTCAGGCATTGATACTGTATTTGGTGATTTCAGGCATTGATACTGTATTTGGTTAATTCAGGCATTGATACTGTATTTGGTAATTTCAGGCATTGATACTGTATTTGGTGATTTCAAGCATTGATACTGTATTTGTTTAGTTCAAGCATTGATACTGTATTTGACAATTTCAGGCATTGATACTGTATTTGGCAATTTCAGGCATTGATACTGTATTTGGTGATTTTAAGCATTGATACTGTATTTGGCAATTTCAGGCATTGATACTGTATTTGGCAATTTCAGGCATTGATATTGTATTTGGTGATTTCAGGCATTGATACTGTATTTGGCAATTTCAGGCATTGATACTGTATTTGGCAATTTCAGGCATTGATATTGTATTTAGTGCTTTCAGGCATTGATACTGTATTTGGCAATTTCAGGCATTGATACTGTATTTGGTGATTTCAGGCATTGATAAAGTACTCTGTGATTAGATTACAAAAAGTAGTGGTCAGAGTCATTATGCTGACAAATGAAGAGTACACTGTTGCCAAAAGAATCTAGTTCTTTATGCTTACATGGCCACAGTATAATATTATAAATACAAGGCACATGGACAGAGACAGTTTCTTACAAGTACATCATATATTTTAACATGTGTAAATGTTAATTTATTAAAATCTGAATTTATATATTTCATTGGTGATTCTGAATTTAAATGTTCAAGTAGGTATTTATTTTTACAAAGGCTATCTCATTTATGTTAATTATTTGTAATGATCTTTTTCATGCTCATTGTCTTGAAAGTTTTGTAGTTGATTCTAAGAATTAATGAAAGAGATAAAGTTTGAATGTCTCTTTAGGAATTTGTAAAATATCACACTAAAGCCTCATGTGATGTCATGATTTTTTATTTTTCAGTCCAGTAGAATAAGTGGTTCAGGAAAGGCCATGGCAAAATGGGAGAAATATGAAAATAAGAGGTATTTACATGATATATATATTGAACTAGAGTGTTTAAAGAAAGGCCCAGCTACATATTTGCAATCTACAATACATTATCATTAGATGGACAGCAGGGTCAGTTGTGGTCAGTAACCAGATGTTTTCATGGTATTGGTTGTCTGAAACTATGATGTTCACTAACTTGTTGAAAAAATTTGTCAACTTTTAGGCAAAGAAGTCAGTTCAAAGTTAATCATTTGTACATGCATTTTTTGTACCTGTGCAAACTATTTATAGAGCTGAATCTCATTCTAATTATCTGTATGATTAAAATAAATATTATTTCATCCATGACTCGCTTGGTGCAACAGTTAATGTTGTGTATCCACCTGTTATTTGTTTAGTGATCATGACTTGATTTCTTAATGGCCTCCCTTCAACATTGTTGAACTTCCAGCTTGTACCAGTTCCAGGGTTAGGCAATAGCTTGAACTTGCCATAATCCTAATTATTCAAATTCTCTTTTGTTTTGGTGTCTTGAGACATAGCAACACGGTATGTTATAAAGTACCATTGCATTTTTTGGGCTTAAAGTGCCATGTGAAAGACTACGCATTGCCTGATATCATTTGCTAGGATTTGAACTTGTACCCCTTCATAAAGCAGCAAAATTTAAACGTGTTAATGGCTTAGTTCTGTTTAGTGCCTATCAGCATTTACAAAAATTGGTAACCATGTAAACATAACTGCACATTTATCTCTCTAATGCAGGAAATACCCATTCAGATTAAATGTTGCATATTTCTGTTTAAGAGGGGAGGGGGGAATAGCCTTAATTAGAATCAAGTTTATAGCTGCTAATCACTATCGCCATAACTTTGGTTCTGCAATTAGCATCCTAAATTTCAGTGATGAATGTCCTTTAAGTTTGACAGCAGATATGGAGTTTTAAGCTCAAATGCTTTGAGAATATGGGGACAGTTTTTATGAAAATGATCCTTAAAACACAGACTTCATGGAATAAATCAAAAACTACACCTGTTTCAAAAACAACTTTTTAAATATATTTGTTTGAGTTTAACAAATAGCAGGACATGACACATTACTAAAAACTTGTCACTTTTAATGGGGAAAAAATAAACCGTGATGGCCTTGTTTTGGTTGGCAAGTCTGGGTACAAGTCGATTAACATTTGTCAAATAATGATTTTAGGTATTTGAACCTTGCTAATAACCTTGAGCATGTTAAGCTATTTTTTCTCCAGTATTTAGCGTAGAACTAGGTAAAATTCTTGTACTAGGTAATAGTCATTTTGTTTGTCCGTTTCTATCAACTCTCGATGCCTCATTTCAGTCTGGTAAAAACATATGACACCAGTGCAGAGTCCACGCTCCCCAGTGTTCCTAAGAAAAGAAAATTTGAAGAAGATGAAGTGGAAAATGAGGTCATCACCAAAAAGATACAATTAGAACGTACAGTGGATGAGGAGGAGGCAGTTGATGAAGGTGAGTTTCCCAAAGACAGCGTTATTGTGCTAATGACGACAAACTCTCTGTAATTTTACAGGCTGTGAATTCAGCTTTGTGTCGGTAATTTGCATTGATAGAGAAACTGATGGGATTTTTGGTTAGAGATGTTACTCTGCTTCATATTAATAACTTCATAATACAACAGTAACCAACCTAACTATATTCAAGGGGTGTTTTGCAGCTAGGCCAGACATGGTAGGAATGATTCTTCAGGCATGTTGTAGTCCACTCTAGTTTTCATAGCAAGGGAGGAAATTGTTTTTGAATACTCAAATTTTGATTATTCTAGTTTGACCAGCTTTATGGAACATGTACTGTAGATAATGCTAATTTGCACAAGTGTGTGAATCGTTGAAAATTGATATAACATTGTGCACTTTGTTTGCGAGCCCCAGTACACGAGAACTCATAAAGGTAGTTTAATGTCCAATTTATAAATATTTGCTTGGTGCAATTAAAAATCTTTCTTTAACTTTCAACATTAAAATGCTTGTCTTGATGAAAGTCATGCTACTGGCAGAGGTCTTGTAGCCCTTGTCGGGACATGACCTTTTTGGTTTAATGGCACCATAAACATGGATGATAAGGATCTTGAGCAGAACCTTCAATTTCAGTCTGTATTTAGTTTATGAGCTATGTTTTCACTAAACAATTTGTGGTGTCTGCTTGGTCCTAAATTAAAATGGCGCCAATTTGAGTCCAACATTACTGCTGCAGCAGCTAATTTGAATTTATTTATGAGCTGTGTTTTCACGAAACAATTTGTGGTGTCTGCTTGGTCCTAAATGAAACTGGTGCCAATTTGAGTCCAGCATCACAGCAGCAGTAGCTAATTTGAAAACTCTTTCTCTGATTAATATTAGAGATTTGACACCTAGCAGTTAATTAGAGAAAAACATAATGTTTACCTTAAATTCTGGAAAATGTGTTCAGTGAGTAGTGTCCAGCTTACCATTTATACTACACTGGATGCTTTAATATCAGTCTTAAATGCTTTACAACATCACATGGACAGTTTCCCATACAGCCCACACTCAAACTTGAGGTGCAACCAGCCAACAAAGAATGGGCAATTTCATAGTGTTATTTTTATAACATTGCAGATTTTAATCTATTGTGACTTTACTTTTTTCATGTTGCATCATTAACACTACTGTTGTCTTCATCAAATAAATCTATCCCTTCTTGGGTATACACCTAAAAATACCCAGTCTAAGAAAGTAAGATTGAAACTAGAGTTAGACTGAAGTTGTTTCTTTTGTTTGCACTTCAGCTGCTTGCAACGGCAGCTACTTGCTTAGTGTGAAGACAATGGTAGATTTGTTTTTAATTCATACAATATTTGTGGGGTGGGGGGCATAAAGATAAGGTTTTTCAGTACATCAGTTATTTTTATTTCCACTAGAGTACATTCGAAGAATTGAAACCAAATAGGATATGAAAGTTAATGTTCAACAAATACTTCTGAAATGATTTCCACTGAAATTTGAAGTGTGATCCCTGCATACACTTAAATACTTAAATGTATGCGTGTATCATCTGTTTTATTTCTGAGCAATATTTTTCAAAGACTTGTGGAATCAAACCTAATCTTTGTACAGGCTTTGCTATGTAGGTTTACCTTTTCACCAATTTCATCAAAAGTTTGACCAATTTTTAATGGAACTTTTGTTGATGTATCTTGAAATTTGTTTTCTTCCATTGTACATTCTGTGCCATCCATGTTTTGTGCTCCTTTGCAGATATTGTGATTCCATAAGGTCTTACTAGATAAAAATCACTTGGCAGCAGTCATAACAACAAAAAAGATCTCATTGTAGTCATACAATGCAGAAACAGACTACTAGTTGCCAAGTCGGGAATTGTATGTATGTTACAAATAACAAGACCTTGATAATTGATTTTTCAGATACACAAGGGTAAGTGAAAAAGAAAAAGAAGAAAAAGAATAAACATGCCAATGACAGTGCATCACTTGATACAACACAAGACTCGATAGGTACTGCTCGAGTGATTTTTTAAAAAAAAATAACTACATGTTCTTAATTGTTTACAGTTGAACAGTTATTAAAAAGTCATTTTATCAAGAATGATAGTTGTAAAAACCCTGCTAAAAATTAAAATCATTTTGCACTTAATTTTTAAATTCATATAAAATCCTTTAGAAATCGATGTTTTTAAATCATACATTTTATTTCCAAGAAATGTAGACGGTGTCTTTTGTCTACAGTGTTAATATTGTAGACCATTATCTCATTTGGTTCAGGAACGATGGCAGCTGATGATTCATTTAGCTACCATTCTAGTTTCTTGAATGAAATTAATGTCTGTTCACAATGGGCAGTTTTCACGTCTTTAAAGAATTTCCAGCCATATTTCATCTGTGTTCACCATTCCAGGGGTACTATTGCCATTAAAAATAAACCGATTGGTGGTCACCAGAGTTTGACAAATGCAACCATTAGATTGTGCCTGTATTTATTCAATAAGGAAAAAACTTTAGTAAATATAGTACGCATAAAAGAATTCTACTAAAGGTTGAACATTTGAACAGATCTCTACAGAAGTAGCCATTTCAAAGTAAAGAAGCCAACCCTCCACTCCCCAACCCCAATGTGATGATGCATATCAGGACAGATTTTTTATTATTGTTGGAGTACCATCATTGTTCATCATAATGCATTCATATCATGCTTGATGTTTAGCTGCCAACTCAATATTCCTTGTTATACATTCTGAGTAGTCAGACCTAGATTCTAATAAATTTGGTTGATCTTGCCCACACCTATACCATCAAACCATAGATCTTTGGACGCACAATTTTTTAAAATTTGTATGCATTTTGATACATAACCTAGAGATGGTATTGATCCACAAGTTCAAATTCTAACAGTCGACACACTCTGCAAGGCAGTTCATGTTTGTACCTTGTGTGTTTGGTATCGCAAACTGATTTCTTATTGTAATCTGCAATATCTGTGCCATCATACCCTTTTGAGTTAGGGTTGTTCCATTGAAACATTCATGGGACCCACGGAAGGCACTTTTAAAGTAAGGTACTCACTTGTATATGCAGCATAGAATTATCTTATCATTTGAATGTGAACTCTTTGAAATCAATGAACCCTGGAATATAACTTTTTAGAAACTGCCTTCCCTGGATACCACGTATGTTTAAATGGAACAGCCATGAATTGGTTTATTTTAAGGATTGAACTTGAATCATGGAGCATGTGCTTGTTTGGTTTGAACTAAGAAATTTTTTTCAGTTGCCTCCTATTTATCGAGTTTAATCATTATTGATCAGTTTAATAATTCACCTCATATGGTGCAAGTTAAAGTGCGTGCAATGTTTAGGTAGAAAGCAATTTATTTTAATAATTAGCATGGATGGTAACGGATCATTCTTGACTGACCTTGTTCATATGTTGCCAGGTGTTTCAGATGTAGATTTCTCTCGCAGATTTTTTCCAAAACTTTAAATTTTAACCTTTCCCCCTCTCCCCACCCTGCAAATTTGATTTATAACTGCATATTTTGTCATTATTTTTTTCTTCTCATTTGTCACTTTACCTTGACTGTCTCCTACACACCTTCCAACTTTTACAATTTTGTGTCTTCAAAAAATTGCCCGTAAAATATGAACTTAAGACTAGTATAAACTACGGAAAATTTGTTTATCCATGTTTGATTTGGATCTGGGTTTCATATTAGAAATAGTGAAATTTGTCATGGAACCAACCTAACTTTACAGCAGCACATTTGATGCTTTAAACTGCACCTATTTGTTCATGAGAAGCGTCTGCATGATCAAACTGTTGATCATATAATATTTGTTAAAAATGGCGTCCAGCAAGCATGTTTTGGCTTGGACTCTTGTCTGGAGTGTAGCATTTGAACAAAATTGTAAGATAATTTCATGGCATTTGTTTTATAACATGTATATAGTTTTATAACATGTATATAGTTTTATAACATGTATATAGGCAGTGGTTTGTATAATATAGTCATACAGCTTGTATTGAGTTTAATGTCACAGCAAAGGAGAATACACTCTGACATAAGTCTTTGTGTACACTGGTATATTTAAATTTAAATACCTTGATGAAAACATGAAATGTGAATGTCAAGGTCAATGTCAAGACATTGGAAAATGTAAATTGATGGCTACCATCCAGGTTCAGCTACAATTGTGAACCAATGAACATATTGTAATTAAATTTCTTCATACTTTATATGTTGACAGTGCCTTGTGTATTTACTTTGATACTCCATGTGTTGCGGTCAAGGTTACAGGGAAGATAAAAATGCAAGTCCGCGAGGTGTTTCCTTATCCAGGCTGTCACTTTTCAACTCGTACACATGTTGTAATGAAACTTCTGCAAAGTCCACACCTTATTTTACTTAGTCCAGTATTTAACTTGTTAGTTTAGGTCATTGGTAAGAAAAGGGCTGTTTGTGTTGCTGCCGTGTTCTTAAAGAGGTAATTAATGATACTAATAGTTTTTGCAAATGTATATTCAGGTACCCCAGATGTTGGCTCCGAAAAGAAGAAAAAAAGAAAAAGAAAAAGATAAAGGAAGAACCAGAAAGTGATTAAATATTTTAAATGTTTGATTTGATAGGATGTCTCAGCCTAATTTTACATGTTGCTGAAGTAAAGAATAGAGAATACATTGTTTCCACTTGGAATATTATTTTCCAAACACTATTGTCTTTCAAAATGATGTAAATAATTTCATCTTTTAAATTAGCAAACTGCTCTGTTGGACGTTTAAAAGCTCATCTTCATGGGAGAATAAAACGAATTGTGTCAGACTTCATGCGTTCTAATTGTTATTGGTTGTTGTTTTTGTCATTGATGGCATTAAGAATAATTATTTTACACCCAGCTTCACATCAACTAGTTTATATCTTTTAGTCAATGAATGATACAGTACACTGTACATATGTTGTATCTTTTAGACAATGAGACAGTATACTGTACAGATGTCATAAACCAGCGGTTCTCAACCTGTGTGTCGAACAACGATTTGCCAGGGGTCGCTTACGACCATCGGAAATATACATTTTTACAGATATGAACGAAAATAATTTTACGGTTGGGTCGCCACAACATTTGGAATTGCATTAAAAGGGTCGCGGCACTAGAAAGATTGACCATTTTCAAACATGTTAAGGAGTCTAGAGGTTACTTATTGCATCTTTAGTTCTGAAATTAAAACTTGGTGTGTGTCCTTCTCTGTTATTGTACCAAATGTAAACCCTGTCTAAACATAGTTTGCACGTGTTTTAAAAACAATTATTGTAACAAGATATCGCCGATGAACATTTGCTTGTAAAATCTCTCCTATCTGAATTGAAAGTAAATTTGCATAATTCTTATTTTGCATGTTTATAGAGTTTTATATTGAAAACTGTAGGTTTGTAACCATAACTAATATCTCCCTAGGATCGAATTAATACAAATTGCTCTCAATTCACCTATACTAGTCTGCATGTCTTTGTTTTGGGTTAAATTTTTGTTCATTGGTACTATCTAGGAAACTTTTGTTTTTGATATTTAAGCTTGTATTAATCTGCAATTTCTTTTCACAGTTAAAATTAAATGCCCAATTCAAACTTTTTAAACATTGTGATGAGTGAAAAAGGTCTGTGCTGTGCAGTATTTCTCATATAAGTCGTCCTCCAACAAGTACCTATTAGTTATAAATTATCAGGGAATGCAAAATGGCATATGATGTTGAAATTTGCTTATGCTTTCATTGGGAAGTGAAATACGTTACTTTTATGCACCAGCAGACATCATTAGCAGTTTAGGTTTTGACTCGTTTTTCAGCAATGGTTTTATGATGAGCTCAACATAATGGCTGACACTTTCTTGTGGGAATGTTGTGTGGAGTCTAATCAACAGGTGTAATTTATTTAAGAAAAGGTCATTTTATAACAATATATTCTGCATGAGGTAGGTGCTGAGAATAAATGGTGCAATTTTCTGTGGATATGTTAAAACCAAATTTAATATAGTATAAAAATGTGTTCAGATTTAATATCATTGTTGTTATTTTAAGAAATGAAAACGTCGGATTTCAAACATTTGGTGATTGTTGCAAGTTCACATTCAATAAAGATGAGATCTTGTGTTAGACACTTGGATTATATTGTAATGATCAGTAACTTAGTCAAGTAAATATTGTGATTGATTAATGAGACTTTCTATGTATTTTTTTTACATTTCCAGTTGAATGAATGTATCAGTAGGTGCTGCTATTTTAATTTCCACACATTTTATGAGACTGACAATGTGTAAGAACTTGACATATCAGGATTATCCTTTCTATGATACAGACTAGTGTTAAAGTAGGACATATTGCAAGATTTTACGTCCTCTAATTTTGTATTCACATATTATCTCTTGTCAGTCATATTTATAATGATCATATTGCTCACTTTTGTTACTTTGTATTATACATCCATTTGCATAGTGAAAACAATGTACATTGCA
Source organism: Unio delphinus (assembly GCA_029339505.1). NCBI lineage: Eukaryota > Metazoa > Mollusca > Bivalvia > Unionida > Unionidae > Unio > Unio delphinus. Next base: position 9,371 of record JAQISU010000515.1, read on the forward strand.
ATATAATCATCATCAATTAATTGGTTATAAAATATATTGGAAAAAAATAAATGTCATACTTTCATTGCTTTTTTGTCAACTTGTATTTCAGTAGAATGTCAGTATCTTGTGCCCTACTACAGCAGCTGTATTGTGTGTAATTTTCCCACTTGACTATGTCTGCCAGTTCTGCTAGTGACGAGCCATAGGGACTACAACATGGATATTATTAAAGTTTTCACTCTTGTTTATGTCAGTCGGTCCTGCTAGTAACGAGTCATAGGGACTACAACATGGATATTATTAAAGTTTTCACTCTTGTCTATGTCAGCCAGTCCTGCTAGTAACGAGTCAAAGGGACTACAACATGGATATTATTAAAGTTTTCACTCTTGTCTGTCATTCAGTCCTGCTAGTGAAGAGTCAAATGGACTACAACATGGATATTATTAAAGTTTTCACACTTGTCTATGTCACCCAGTCCTGCTAGTAATGAGCCAAAGGGACTACAACATGGATATTATTAAAGTTTTCACTCTTGTCTATGTCATTCAGTCCTGCTAGTAATGAGTCGTATGGACTACAACATGGATATTATTAAAGTTTTCACCCTTGTGTATGTCAGTCAGTCCTGCTAGTGACAAGTCAAAGGGACTGCAGCATGGATATTATTAAAGTTTTCACCCTTGTGTATGTCATTCTTGTCTATGTCGGCCAGTCCTGCTAGTGACGAGTCATAGGGACTACAACATGGATATTAAAGTATTCACCCTTGTGTATGTCAGTCCTGCTAGTGACTAGTCATAGGGACTACAACATGGATATTATTAAGGTTGTCACCCTCGTCTATATCGGCCAGTTGTGCTAGTAACGAGTCAAAGGGACTACAACACGGATATTATTAAAGTTTTCACCCTTGTGTATGTCAGTCAGTCCTGCTAGTGACGAGTCAAAGGGACTACAACATGGATATTATTAAAGTTTTCACCCTTGTCTATATCAGTCAGTCCTGCTAGTGACGAATCATATGGACTACAACATGGATATTATTAAACGCTTTCACCCATGTCTACGCTGGCCAGTTCGGCTAGTGACTAGTCATAGGGACTACAACATGGATATTATTAAGGTTGTCACCTTCGTCTATGTCTGCCAGTTCTGCTAGTGATGAGTGATAGGAACTACAACATGGATATTATTCAAGTTTTCCCCTTGTCTGTGTCAGTCAGTCCTGTTATCGATGGGTTGTAAGGACTACAACATTGATATTATTCAAGTTTTCCCCTTGTTTGTGTCAGCCAGTCCTGCTAGGGATGGGTTGTAAGGACTACAATATGGATATTATTCAAGTTTTCCCACTTGTCTATGTCAGCCAGTCCTGCTATTAACGGTTTGTAGGGACTACAACATGGATATTATTAATTATTGTTAAAACTAGACTATCTGAATTCGAGATGTACAATTGGATGTAAATCTTGTAATTGAGATCATATCATGTGAGGAAATTGGAAAGTTTGTTTCAATTAATGTAATTCTGTTCTAGATTGGTAATTTTAACCTTGAATTGTTCTTCAAATACATGATCATGGGTGAAATGCCATAAAAATAGATCACGTCATTACAGATTAGTTTTCATGGCCCATGAGTGTAGTTAGCATTGAATGTAATGAATAATATTAATTCCAATAATATAGAATAAATATAGAAACCTATATACAGAACATGAACGTTTGTCCTGAAACGGTGTGCGTGCGTGGGGGGGGGGGGGGAATGACATGCAGTGTTTTAAGAATTACACAAGATAGTAGATACCACCCTGTGTAGGAATAGATTAACTGCATGTTGAGAATACAAGAAGTGGAAGAAAACTTTCTAAGAATGGAAAGAAAACAATTGCTCCCACTAAATCGATGAATTTTATAAATTTTAAGCAATAGAGTCATTGCCAAGGGGGCAAATGCAAGATGCATATTATCAACAGGTTGTGGCATTGAAATGAATGAATATACGTTATTTTTTTATATAGTTTCATATATTTGAAACTTTTTACCATGCAAGAAAAATGGAACATTAGTTTTTTTTTAATGCAAAGTCGGTTGTACATATAATGTGCTACAAAATGACATCGAGGGGCCGAGTGGTCTAACGCGCTATCCGTTACAGATCATTGCCATCTCACCTCTGCGTGGGTTCGAGTCTCGGATTCGGCTAATGTAGTTATGCGAGAAAGCTTCCCACTAGCTTCTCGTGGGTCGGTTGTTCTTTCAGGGTTTTTTCCGGGCTTTTCCGCCACCAATAATACTGGCGGCCACGTAAAGCCTATTGTGTGCTGAAAAATGGCGTTAAACCCTACAACAACAACAACAACAAAATGACATTATTGTGAACTTTGAAATGCACCAGCATGAACTTAAGCCCTAGTATTTAAGATCGCTGACAAATGTCTAGAACTTTATAGTACAAGGATATTCTACTTGTGTATCATCTATCTCTTGTTAACAAAAGCTAAAATAAAATATTGGAAAATAAATTAAAGTGATAATTAATATTATTCAGTTCTTAAAGTGTTTTGTGTTGAGTACGTTTGTTAATTTTAAAAAAATGATTTGGAATGATATAACAACTTTGCAAAATGTGATAATGATTGCCTCCAGGATCACTTGCGACTGCTTTCAGTCTAAATCTTCATATTTTTTTTACCCCATGATCAGGCGTGCTGACCTTTTTGACCTCGCTGGGCAAGGAGCACCAGACATTTTAAGTATTTTTATTTTAAATTTAAAAACGAGTCTTGTCTTTGGTATACTTCTGCATTCAAATAGGAAGACCTACCATCAAAGTTGAAGAAGGCATGTGGGACAAAGCAATATGACTGTCATCTCGAGGATCAAGGTCATGGGCCAGTAATTTGTTTCTAATCTTATTACCCTTTTCAGCCTGCATGTAAAGCTGTTTGACGTTAAATGAAGCCACTTTGAATACACGTCTTTAGTAGGCAAGTTTGGTATGGCATGAGGGGCTTGGAAGGTCAATGTAATGGTGTTGTATCTTAACTGACTTTAATACACTATAAACTGATAAGAGCCATGCAAGATGAGATGAAATTAGTATTGATTTATATCATTGCAGAATGGTGTCCTGTACCACATCAGTGATTAGATCTGAAAGGTTTTAGGTCAATACGTTTTGTTAGTCGCATTTGCCCATCAACTTTCAACTTCACAGCTGTTCAAGAAAATGGATGAAACGTGGAATACTTTGAACTTGTCACTAAAAGATGTGCTGTATTGCAAGCGGGAAGTGTTATTTTTAAGATCAATGTCAGTAAGGTTTTCTGTTCATGCTTTGTGTAATAAAATTGAGGTACATTGATGATGAATGGTAAATCCCAGTTTGATAACATCTGTGTTACTCCTTGTTTTATATTCGAGGACAAGGTCACTGTTTAATGTTTAAACAAACCCTGCAGTTTTCCTCTAATGTTGAATATGATAGTCAAACATGGTTACTTTCTATCTTGTCCAGTAATTGTCATGAATATTGTGAAATTGAAATTGTGAATGTTACAATCAAAGCCGGATACCGGCTTGTCTGTTTTCTATCCAGATAAAAGTTTAATGTGTTCAGTGTAGTCCATCAGGAAACTATGCTTCCTTGACAGGAGTAGCTTCAACTGATCACATTTTCGTGCAAAATGCATGCATTATCAAGATGTTGCTTGTATAGCATTTTCAAAAGATGGCTTTCGGAGGGAGGTGTGCTCATTCTCTTCTGCGTACTCGAAGGATGACTAGAGCGAGCAGCTGTGTAGATACAGAGACGAAATGGATTGAAGTGTATTACACTTTTCCAGTCATTAAAGTACTAAGGAACACGGAAGGCCCCGAGTGGTCTAAAGCGCTGTTCGTTACGGATCACTGATATCTCACCTCTGTCTGTGTGGGTTCGAGTCTCTGATTCGGCCAATGTGGGTATGTGAAAAAGCTTGGCAGTAGCTACTCGTGGGACGGTGGTTCTTTCCGGTGGTTTTCCCGGCTTCATCCCCCATTAATACTGGCTGCCATGTAAAGCCTATCTTATGCTGAAAATGGCGTTAAATCCAACAACAATTACAACTAAGGGGCACTTGTTTCAGTGGCATCAACCGTTAAAAAAAATTGAGAATGGCGCTGCAGACAGAGGACCTTACAAATATTCATGACATGTTGATGCAATAAGAGCGTACCACGCGAGAGTAACAGGCTGTGTATACGTTGGCGTACCATGTAAGGGTCAGTGGCGCCCAGGGCTACGATTATGGTCTAAAGGGGTTTTGGCACCCCAAACCTCTGGTGCCCGGCGTTTTGCTGCCCAAAGATGCGTGTACAATATGACCAAATCTGTTGCATTTTTTATATATAAAAAAATACATTTTGGGAGCTTATACCTACAAATGTGTCCACAAAAAAGTCAGATTCAGCATTCCATTATGTCGTTGTTTTAAAGTTGATGTCAAGGCATTATTATAGGAAAAATAACTTGAGAAAAGCAAGCTTTTTATTTATGATCTTGTAGTTGTAATCTGGGGAGTTGAGACCAAACGTGGGATAGCTTGTTTTTTATTTTCAAATTACTAAAATCGAAAAAGGGATTAAAAGTGGTACTTTATGTCAGTAGAGTTTTTGATTTTGGTGGATGTGAAATGAAAGGGAAAGACCGACGAACAAAAGGATTGTAGGATAAACCCTTGAGTAAGTAATGCAAAACTGGTCAAACGTATTAAACGACACCTGGCTATGAACAACATAAAATGTGTATAGGGAAGCTGGATAAAAGAAGACTCGCTTTAGATGCTAATTAAAGTCAACAGTGCTGAACCAGTGAGGATCGAGGACAGTGCTTGAGAAATTGGACAATGGAAGACACCAAGAACCCAAAGGAAAACATTCATATTTGAATAAATACAGTTTAATTTAATGATTTTGTTCATTTCTTTTTATATTTTCAGTACAGCAATTGCAACTTTGTGACATATAATAGTACAAAATTCACTTCTTTGCATATTGAATTTAAATTGGGTTTCGTGTTTTCTTTTAAAAGTGGCAAGCCAGGTGCTTGACTGAGTACCGCTTTGTTCATGTTTGAAGAGATGAAAGTATTTAAACATTTGCAGTTCTGATACCATCCTTTTATAGGCATATTGGTGTTTGATTGTTATCACAGAAACTAACATGGATATGAATTTTATTTTCCATTCATTTCATTTTTCATGTTAAATGTACAGTCTAGTATACATGTACTGTATTTCTTTCGTGTAAAGTCTAGTATACATGTACTGTATTTCTTCCATCAGTAATTTTAATACTTTGGTTGATTTGCTTTCATTGAATAAATAAATAAATAAAAGATTAGAAATACTACACAATCGTAAAACAGCTGAAAAAGTTTAGCATTAAACCACATAGCACAATACTAATTATTTAGTAGATTGTAAGATAGTTTTGAAAATGTTAGAAAGCAGCAGTAAAATATATGGACCCCCTTTGCTGTGTATAGAAATTGCTCGAAAATTAGAGACATTTTTGGCTCCACATTTATGAATAATAGCAATATTTACGTTTACCCTCTATACGGCAAGATACTGTTAAAAAAATTCATGATTGGTGTCGCTAACATATACAAGTATATTTATGCAGCTTAGGGTTTCTTCTAACTACACTGACATTACTCCTCCCTCACGCCTTGTTAAAGTCAACCTTGTTTTTATTCAAGCGAATACTATGGAGAGCTGTTGAGAGTAATGTAGTGTATGTGTCGCATGTCGACGATTGTTCAAAAAAGTATATATTATATTGATTTTGAGTTATGAAAACTGTACTGAAAATATTAATTAGTATATACACGTTACATCATTGCGTGGGAAGATATCAACGAGCATTTTCTGTGCAGTATAGCGCGACGACAGGAACGCAATATAGATCGCATATTACTAGTTCATAATTTCCCATTCGAATGATGTAACGTATTTATGACATACGGATTTTACAATATAGAGATAGAAATGTTATTAATTTTTTTTAAAAAAAAACTTTCGTCTACCTATACGTATAGAGAAGGAGGTAGATGCATATATCTGAGGCATGTGAATGTCACATACTGTTAACACTTTCAAAGAGGTAAGATTCCGACGTCATCAATAGGGCGTTAGGGTATTTAACGTTGCAAAAACAAATATTTATTGATAGAAATAGATGCCCATCTTGAATTGCTTATTTATTAAATAATAATAGTTGAAACGCTGCTTTATGAAGAAAAAAGGGAAAAGGGTATTTAAAAGGAGATACACCGCACAATTACGATAATGTAAAATTAATGGAGAAAATGAGCAAATCATGACGTCCATGTGTGATGTTTTATGTTGCGTTATAGGGGTTAGTCTATATATATATATATATATATATATATATATATATATATATATATATATATATATCTGTGTTCTGTGTGTGTTTAACATTTCCGTCTGCCAATAGCTGGAGTAATGTCTTGCTCTGATTTATACATAAATAGCAGTTTTGTATCCAGTACAGTGTTACAGAAAAATCATTATTTTGAGGTTTAAAAAAATGAAATATCGCAGCTAAAAAGAAAATAACATGCCCTTTTAAATGATATGTAAAGTGAGATTATTAAGCTTAGACTAGAAATTGCTGACATTTGAGAACTTGTGGATACATAAGCCTACAAACAGCCAGCTGCACTATTGATAGCAGTTCCGGGTGACTGAGAAGTCTAAGACCCACGCATTTAAGATCATTATTACAATTTATCGATGAAGGCCAAAACACGCTGTGAAGTGAAATCCGGAGATGGGGTGGGGGAAGGGAGGGGGCGCAAGTACCCCCCTACATCCATACCTCTATATACGGGCGCCCACGCAGGTAATTGACATCTCACCTCTGTCCGTGTAGGTTCAAGTCTCAGGCTCAGTCAATGTGGGAAAGCTTGCCATTAGTTTCCTGTGGGTTGGAGGCAGGGCCGGCGCTTCCGCTAGGCGAACTAGGCAATCGCCTACGGCGCTGGGCTAAAGGTTTATTTCATGAAGGGCTGGTGGGGGAAGACATGAGTGGAGGGGGGGGGGGTGCGCCAAATATCTGATCTCGCCTAGGGTACCAAAATGCCTTGCACCGGCGCAGGTTGGAGGTTCTTCTCAGAGTTTTGACCCGAGTTGTTCCTTCACCAAACACACTGGCCGCTATTTATATCACATGATACTGAAAAAATGGCGTTAATTCCACAACAACAAAAACACTTGGTTTGATTTAACAGGCACATAAACTTGGAGTGGTATACCCAAACACCCTGGCAAGATAATTATCAGAGAGGGCCGAGAAACAAACACCCGCAAGAAATGGAACAATATTTAGTAGGTTTTAGAAAACTACGTATATTTCAAACAAAAAAGAGATAGTCTCTTGAAAATCTTATAAAAGTTTTGCCGTCTTGGAAAGTAATACATGTACTTTACACATTAACATGCGCTACTAAATAACTAAAATTTAATTAAAGAAAACCAAAACAAATTTGTCAAAAATTGCATTTAGCCTGAATTTCATCAGCAACATTCTTTCTGGCCATCACCAGTGTTTGATAAAAAAAATAATAACATTTTTAATTATTTTGTTCTGAAGAATGATGTTATTAACATTGAATTTTTAACAAAATTAATTGGTAAATTTCTGTATATTTCTTGATAAAAAAAACTGTCCGGTACAGTGAGAAAGTACCGTGGAATAAACCACAGCAGGCTGTTTCATTTGGGGAAAAGCAAATACAAATTTTAACTTTGTAAAATAAAAAATAAAAACATGAAAAAGCGTAATATCAACTAATAACATTATGATATTATACAAATATGAGTTACATAAGATATAAAAATATTTAGAGAATTTTATGAATGGACATAACAAATATAAACCTCCGTACAAGATAAACAAGATTGACATTTTAAATATCAAGTGTTGATAAGGAAGACCAAAGAGAATGATAGAGGCTAAAGAATGGGAGATTATTTTGAAATTTAAAAGTAGGTATCATTGTCCGGGTCTTTAGACATGCGGCTGTTTCCATGGCGTCAGGTCTAGCTTTGGAACATCAGAACATGATACCAACGGGTTACTGAAAACCAGAAACAAATGCATTTTTCTTATTGAACATTTACACAGATGGAACATTGACTATGTATTGTTTAAAATTACTGTGTTTTTCATACGAAGAGAATTTCAATTATGATTGAATTTGGAATACATGAAACTCAAGGCACCCTGTCAAGACCGGCTGAAAATTTACTCCAAACTTTCAAGATTAACAACTTTTAAAGATGCCTTAGACAACCCAATTTGGTTAACGTTGATATTGTCAAATCTGAAAATCACGGATTGGTTGCAAGCAGGGCCGGATTAAAGGAAGGCAAAGTCTCCCCCCCCCCACCGGCGAGTAGTAACGTCCCCTTCCCGGTTGATGTGGATACAAATAAATATTAGGTCTAAAGTTTAAACTACCGAATACTTATCATAATATACTATACTAATTATGAACGTATAAAGGACAGCTGGACGGCAGATTTTAGGGTGTATACGTAGATCAATATGGGTATCCTATCCGAAGCCTTAATTTAAAAAAAAATATTTTAACCTGAAAGTGAAAATCACCAAGAAGAGCTATAATTCTTTTGAGTTATGCACTTCTGATATAGGGACATGTTGTAGACTATTTAACCCAAATTATACCCATCAAGCATACCACAATAATAACAATTCTTCCTTTAACTATATCCTAATTTACCAAGCATTGTTGCTCAAGTTACAAGGAAAAGACACATAACAGAAAGTAACAAGAAAATATAGTATAGACAGCCATCACACAATAAGTATGTAAATGGTGGTACAGATCTACAAGATGACTTCATGGGCAATTAAATGCATTATAGGTTAATATTGACTAGGCGACATATAACAACCAGTGATGCAACCGCACTGGGCATAGACCTGACATGTTTCCTTTAAAAGATTAAATTAAATATGATATCAGTAAAACCTTCCTCTCCACCTCTCCGGTGTGAGTGAGAGAGAGAGAGAGAGAGAGAGAGAGAGAGAGAGAGAGAGAGAGAGAGAGAGAGAGAGAGAGACTTGCCTGCAGGATTGTAATAGAAATGGATCCTTTGGAACACTCTGCAGATACTTTACATTTTCACACAGTACACTTGCAAGACCGACATTCCTTATAGCTCTAAGTTTGTCTGCCAAAATATAATTGACATGTGGCCAGAACTGATTGGATATTACATTATGATGGAGTAAAGATAGAGTTTCAGTGGTGCAGTTTTTAGATAGTTTGAGATATTCCCTTCATGCTTTGATTCTTCAATGGTGCAGTTTTTAGATAGTTTGAGATATTCCCTTCATGCTTTGATTCTTCAATGGTGCAGTTTTTAGATAGTTTGAGACATTCCCTGCATGCATTGTTTGATTCTTCAATGGTGCAGTTTTTAGATAGTTTGAGATATTTCCTGCCTGCTTTGTTTGATTCATTTTCTTATTCCAGTGTAATTACCTGTCCATCAGTTGCCTTCAATTATAGGAATTGTTTGGCACATGGTGAGTAATAATAAGTATCACAAATGGGTAGTGAGAAAAAATTAGTCCAAACAAGAGAATCTACAAGCATGAGTGGAAAGAAAGATCAAGGCAAGCAACAAATAAAAACCAGATTACAGAGTGATGCCCTAATGGAGATTTCTGACACAAGTTTGAGTGAATCCGGTTTGAACACAATTCAGCTGGACTTAGATGAAATTAAACAAAGTCTCAGAAGGAGCATTTCTGAAGCAGATTTCACATCTGCTATTGCTGATTAGGTGAAAAGAGATGACCTAACTGAAATTGTTTCAACTATTGTGAAGAAATTGTTAGATAATGTGAAGGAAGATCTGAGAAAGGAGATAGTTGTAGAAAGTGAAAGGGTAGCAAAGGAGATGACAGGGGAGTTGATGGATTGGATGGACTCACTGGATTTCGAAAACCACCAATTGCGAGAAAAATTACAAGAAGCAAAGAAGGAAAATGATAAAATAAGGAGTGACATGAACAATCATGACAGGAGATCGAAGCAAGCAAGTGCGGCTTCAAACCAAACCGAACAATATTCAAGAAAGTTGAACATTAAAGTTTTAGGGCTAGAGGAGGAGGAAAATGAAAGTTTGAGAGAGGGAATTCCAAAATTGGTGAAGGAAGTTACAAAGATTAATCTGGATAACAAGGACATAGTGGCGGCACATAGGATCCCAGGCCGACAGGGATTGTCAAATTTTGGAGTCTGGATTGTAAACTTCCAATTATCAAAAAGCGGAAGGATTTTAAACGGAACAAAGGAATTAGACTGGTAGAAGATGTGACCAGGAAGAATACTGAACTCATCAATAAATTATCCAGGCATCAAGAAATTGACAGTGCATGGTACTTTAATGGATCTGTGTATGGTAAAACCAAATCAGGAAAAAGGATAAAATTTGACATATATGATGAAATTGATGAGACAATTTAGAATATAAGTGTAATATGCAACTCTATGAACTCATGGAATTGTCCATATAGGTATGTGAACTTTCACTTTGGTACTCCTTTTTCTACTCGGATTTGTTTTAAAGATTTTTCTATAAGTTACTTCTTTCTCTCACCAGTTTTGTCACTAATTAATAGATTTATTTGCTTTTTGCACATCCATTGTATGATATCTCTTCTTAATTAATTCACTTAGTTCAAAAATCATCTTTCACTCATATACACACTCATCTACTCAGTCGTGTATTCACCCTATTCAACACTGCTCTACAGCGTTATCTATTTTTCAGTCTCCCATTCTTGCTCAATCATCCACCATTTCCATGTATGCTCTAAATTTCACACTTTGTTTTTCAATCATTAATTTGTAATTTATACTTTTATTCATCTGTGCCTACTGGTTTACAAAGCTTTTGTCTATCGTATACTGTATCAAATGTTAACTGCAGCCAAATCTACAGCATGTATTTTAACACCATGGATGATTTTATTATGGATGTTTTTTGCTGTGTGAGAGTGAGTGTGAAAGGCATGCATATGATAAACTCAAGGTAATAATTACTTCATAATTCCTGTACAAGAACATGTATATGTAAAATTTCTACCGCTGTCATGGATAATAACATAAAAATTATATCTATAAATGTTAGAGGCCTGCAAGGTTCAGTCTTTAAACGAAGGGACGTTTTCCACTGGGTAAAACAAAAGAATGTATCTATAGTATGCTTGCAAGAAATTCATAGTACAAAGAACGATGAATTATATTGGGCAGCTGAATGGGGATACACATCTATATTTAGCCACTGTTCTAGTAATAGTGCTGGGGTTGCAAAATTTTTAGAAATACTTTTGAATTCGTAATTCATAGAGAAAGATGTGACGGTCAAGGAGGATTTATTATTTTAGATATTACAATTAATGGTAACAGAATAACCCTCGTGAATTTGTATGGTTACAATGATGATAATCCTAGCTTTTTTTAGAGCGTTAAAAGAGTAGATCTTATTTTTTGAGAACTCATCAATTAGAATGTGCGGAGACTGGAATACTGTTCAAGACTTAGATATGGATACTTATAATATTTTACATGATAAATACCAACAGTCTAGGGCAGCGATTCAAGACCTCAAAAACGAATTGGAATTGATTGACCCATGGCGAAATTCCAATCAAGACTTAAAGATGTATACCTGGAGGCAAAAATCTCCCTTGAAACAATGTAGATTAGATTACTTTTTTGTATCAGATGGCATTCACATGAATACAGCTGATGTGTGTATCTTACTAGGGTTTAAGACTGGTCATTCAGCTATTGTTTTAAGTGTTGCATTCTCAACGAGTCCAAGGGGCAAAGGATATTGGAAATTTAATGCCCAACAGTTGAGGAACATTGAGTATACTGATTTGGTCAAAAAGTATATAACTGACACGGTAAATGAATATTATGTAAGGGGAAATAGAGATGACTCGCTCCATGTTTCTCTATCCTGTAATGATCAAATGTTCTTTGAAATTTTAAAATGAAAATAAGGTCTGAAACTATATGTTATTCTATTAGGAAAACAAAAGAAAAACGGGAAAAAATTTAAGAAAATTGAACAGGAAATAATAGAAATTCAGGGGGGTCTGGTGAAAAACATAGAAGGGGAAGCTCTGGAAAATTTAGAGCGAAAAAAAGCAGAATTAGATGAATCTAGGAACAAATACATAGGTGTTATATTAAGAACTAAAACTAGACGGTACTAATTTGGGGAAAAAAGCACAAAGTAATTTTAAATCTTGAAAAAAGAAACCATGTCAATAAGACAATAAAGGAAATTATTTTAGATGATGGGACAAATATATCTGACCAAACAGATATTTTAGAAGCACAAAAACAGTTTTATATGGAATTGTACAAAAGTGGAACTGCTCAGCTTAATGATGAGGCTACTCAAGAAACTCTAAACAGATTTCTTGATCACACTATTAAACTTAGTCAAGAAGAAAGAGAATCATGCGAAGGTCTGGTTACAATTAATGAAGTTGGTATGTCTCTAAAACGTATGGAAAATGGAAAAATTCTTTTGGAAGTCTCTTGGGGGATTTATATGCAGATCAATAAATTACGGATATACTGTAGGTAAACTTTCAGATTTTCAGACTCAAGGAGTCATCATATGCCTACCAAAGGAAAATAAAGATAGAAGAAATTTAAAAAAAAACTGGATACCTATATCACTTTTAAATATTGACTATAAAATTGCTTCGGGAGCCATTGCAGCCAGTATTAAAAAGGTTATTCCATCAATAATCAGTGATACTCATAAAGGATATATGATGGGTAGATTCACTGGAGAAAATACCAGGCTATTATATGATATCATGGACCAACTTGAGAAGGAAAATAGATATGGTTTATTATTGTTAATAGGCTTCTCCATTAACCAGACCTTTGTGGAAGAAACTTTCAAATCTTTTAACTTTGGTGATTCCGTTTGTAAGTAGTTTAAACTGTTTTGTAATGATTCTAAAAGTTGTGTTACAAATAATAATACATATGTCATCATGTTTTAGACTAGAAAGAGGATGTCGTCAAGGAGATCCCCTTGCACCTCGTTTGTTTATCATTTGGGTTGAGATTTTAGCTATAACGTTAAAGCGAAATGTAGATGTACGGGGATTGATCTTTGACGGCACTGAATATAAATTGGGTCAGTATGCCGATGACGCTTTTATTCTTCTTGATGGATCTCAACTTTCTCTTAAAACAACTACGAATATCTTGCAGAGCTTTTATCTATTATCTGGATTTAAATGTAATATAACAAAAACAAAAGCTATCTGGATTGGAAACAGGAAATTCTCCAATGAAAGAATATGTCCGTAAATGGGCCTAATTTGGTCCTGTTCTAACTTTACACTCTTTGGTATAGAATTTTCTCCAGATTTACAACAAATGGTGGAAATTAATTATATGAAGAAACTAACAAAGGCTAAACGAACACTGGCAAGCTGGAGTCAAAGACATATGTCATTAGTTGGTAAGGTAATTGTTGTAAAAACTCTTGTTCTACCCATATTCATACATCTTTTTTCAGCACTTTCAAATCCATCAGCAAAAACTGAAGCAGAACTAAATCGCACATTATTTAAATTTGTATGGGGTGGAAAACTAGAGAGAATAAAACGCGATATACTAGTATCCCCAGAAAATGAGGGAGGATAAATATGATACACATATTTTCATTCATTAGGTATATTAAGATAAGATGGGTAGAAAGATTGCTGGAAAAGGAAAATGGAGCGTGGCAGAACTTAGTCAATTCATCTGTACTCAAAAATAAAAAGGATATTTGGAATTTAGGGAGAAGGAAATTAGAAGAACTTAGTAAGCTCATTAAAAACAGTTTCTGGAGAGATGTGATTTTGGCAGTATCCAATTGGAAAGAGGAAGCGCAAGGTCCAAACGAGTATCTATCCGTGAATATTTTAAATTTTGTCCCCACTAAATTGTTCCATCAATACAAATCATGGAGAGAAACTGGTTTTGAAATTCTGAAGGATCTAATAGATGATAATGGTAATTTAATACCCTTTGAAATAATAAAACAAAAAACTAGAAGTGATGATTTCTTAAAATACTTCTCCCTAATATCCAAAATTCCAAAATCATGGAAAGATGCAATGAAAAACATTTAGTAAATAAATAATTTTGGGAAGCAGGAAGATAAAATAATGAACTTTCAAAAACAAAATTCACTCAAGTTTGTTTACAAAGATCTTTAAAAAAAACTAAAAAGCAACACACTGCTAAACATGAAACTTGGATGCAAGTATTTAATAAAAAATATAAGTAGTGAGGAGTGGTCTCAGATATATATATCCGAGCGAAATCCTGTACTACTTAGGATTCCTAATTGATCTCGTTTAACTTTAAATGAATCCATAGAAAAAAAGCTACTAATGATTTTCTGAAAAGAATTAACATATTAGAAGATAACAAATGTACTTTCTGTAAGAGTGAAAATGAAAGCATTGAGCATCTCTTCTATGATTACAATATTACTTTACAGTTTTGGTACCGTTTTATTGAACGTTTTGGGCCTTTTTGCCCAAATATTGCACATTTGTCTAAAAAAGAAACATTTTTAGGAAGTGAACAACTGGACTGTTTTATGTACTTTCTTGCTTATTTTGGCAAAGTATTATATTTATACTTGCAGATTCAATATGAAAAATCCTTTATGCTTTTAAGCAAATAGTTGCAATGCATAAGAACATTGAAAATTAAACTGCTAAAGTAAATAAAAAAGAGGACCAATTTCTTCAAAAGTAGACCTCAATAATGAAGACGTAATATGTATCTGATTTTATGCTAAACAGGAACAAATACTGTAATATCACAATGTCACCTAGATCGTGAGATTTGTGTGAGAATGTTTTTCTTTTCTGTAGATTATATTTATTATCCCTAGATTATCAGAAATGTTAGATTGTAAGGTGACCTTGGGATGGCTCCCCGACCCAGTGGTCAGCCTATTACGGGGATAATAATTTTTTTAAAATTTTAAAAAACAAGAAAAAATGTGTAATTTCTCTTTGTAAATTAGTCACAAGCCGACAGTGAAATCTAATTATTCTTTTCGAAATTGGTTATATATATATATATATATATATATATATATATATATATATATATATATATATATATATATATATATATATATATATATATATATATATATATATATATATATTTTAATAAATTTGGAGTATGTGTATTTGACAACATCCCGTTTTTAAGCAATTCTTAGATTTAATTGTGTGAGTATTTAGTCTTCGGTGGCATGGAAATTACTAGCCCGAAATAGTTAGCCAATTGGTTGAAGTAAACTTCACAGAGCCGAGTGTTCGTGAATTTGAATCATGTTGGGGTTGTTAGTAGTGAATTAAAGTACAAGCCGAAAGACTGTCCCTTTAAGTAACATAGTCCATATTAAAATTCAGCTGTGTATAAAAGTGTAGTGGTTGAAATGGCATTATTTATGGTTGGAAATCAGTAAATTATATAATGGAATCAATAAGTGGAACTTGGTAGGTATCGTTAATGTGTCCATAGTGGAAAATGGGTGTATGTATATGAGCGTGATACGCCGGAAATTATGAGGATTGACTGGCCTAGGGTCGCGCAGTTAAATATTTCCCAGTTAGTAAGGGAATACTAGTGTAATTTCTATGCCATGACAAGCTGTCGGTACGGAAATCGGATGATAATGAAGAAAAACCATGCAATGGTGAAGTAAATGGACTTTTGGGCAAGTTGTCTCATCTGGGACGCCAATTGATTAGAGCAAAGGTTATTAAATATAGCAGACACGTCTCTCTTTCCATTTACAACTCAAGTTGTATGGAAGTCTTTGGAAATTTGGGGAAAACATATGACTTCCAGCGTGACTCGCGTCAGGGTTTTGACACAATATATTCAATGTTCATACCATATATTTTCATTTATTATTATATAACATATAACAGCATTATTCTGTTTTTAAAATGTCTTAAATTTTTTGAACCAGTCTATATTTTTTATAATCAACGATATCAAGGTGTGAAAACCTACCAGGAGTCTACAGTTCTTCAGTTGGACTGGTTATTAGCCTGGCACCTATCGGTCTTCAACTTTGATGAAGATGGACACCGAAAATATTCGCCTTTTGGAAACGAGTGATAAGTGTTCTTGCTCTGGGCACCGTGAAAAACAAACCTTGAAGTTATTCGTATTTAACGAAGTGACTAACTTGGTATATGTATCAAAAAAGCATTTTTGATTGATGTGATATGCAACCGTTGCACCAGTCTGTTTTTACGCAGGACTCGCACATTTACGTGAAGAAAACGATGCTTATTTCCTTGTTTTGTTGAGCTAAGTATTTAAATCAATTATTTTTTATCAATTCAAAGAACTATTTTTTTCACAGGCAAGAGAGAGTAAGGAGAAAGCGAAAGAGACCTATTTACAAATCAAATGCGAGAGTTATAATACTTGTTTTGAAGTTAAGCGTAAAAAATAGTTCATACTAACCTGGCGAGAAACCCTCAGGTGGCTTTCGTTCGTGCCAGTAACGGTCAGAGAATTTTAAATTATGGAACTCCTTAGCCACAATGCAATTCAAGGTTGGTCCGAATGTACGACCATTAATCCCTGATGTTTCGGAAAGCTCGCCAGTGTAGAGGTCAATGTCTGCTGGTTGGCTGTAGGAAGGAAAGAACTAGATTCTTTTTAAAATTCTCAATAATGGATAAGTATACATTTCACATTGTTGTCGATGGGGTGGAATTGGCGGGTTATATATATATATATATATATATATATATATATATATATATATATATATATATATATATATATATAATTCTCGAATAATTTGTCTCTTCTATTTCGTTAAATTAAACATCCAGATATCACAATCTCAATTCAAGCCTTTTGATCACACGTTAAAATGTCAGACAGTGAATTGAGGAAGGAAAAGAAACGAAATGGTATCGCATGGACAATGTTAAGATGCACATAACAGAATAAATACGATATATTCTAGCATGACAGATCCTCGGCGTCGCTAGTGTTGGTGTCACCTAGTGCGGTAAACTCATGGTGTCATCCCTCCAGACTTCCACCATGGATTTATTTTTCTTAAAATAAGTCCACATTATAAAAATGACACCCTGTGCCTGCTAGTCATGTATTTAACTATGATCGGTTATCCGCTTATGAAATCCGACTAGATCGAACAGTGTGTGCTCTGTAAAATTTGCAATTTTTCATTTTGGTGTCACCCCTCTGAGATGGTGTCACCCGGTGCGGTCCGCACCCCCCTAGCAACGCCATTGTGACAGATTAATACTGCTACAAAGAAAGAGACGTGATGTTGAAAGTGTAAAGATGTACATAGTATCAGACCGGAGATGAAATCAAGGACAGCAAAGGAATGAGGAACATAGACTCTTATAGGTTAAAAAGAGTTAGGTATGATATTTAAGTAACCCGATTTGGGAGAAAACACCAAATACACTCAGTATGTTTGGTTGGGTCTGTTTTATGTGTTACATTTAATGCGTTTACTAAACGTAACTTTTCTTGTAAAATTAATATCTACATATTTAATAATCTTCTCCTATGAAGTATTTACACTCCTCGTTACTGATAATTGGTTTGTTATTTAACAATACTTTCTTCAAATTCCTTACTCATAGGTGTTTTTCAATAGTTCTCTAACTTCCGGTGTATGGTCAACCAGGCTATCCCAGGATTCCGTGAGAGGTGACAGGCCGCATAACTTTCGGTACTCCCCATAAGGCGACAGACCATGATCTCTTCCCCTGTTAATATTGACTGCAGCTAGGTCCAGGCTGGCTCCATCCTTTGTCATAAACAGTTTATCTCTTGCGCCAGCCTCTATAATCCTAACAACATAATTAGAAAATAATTGTTAGTTTGGCTCGTGTATTCTCGAGGTAAAAGGACGGATGAGAACTTCGTTCTGAGTACCCGGCCAAGGGATATATTAATGCATTCACAATAAGTAACCGTAACCAACTCCGATGCATTCCGAAGAAGAATGACCTAGATATCTAGCACTGATAATTATGTTGTGGCAAATAAAGGTAGGATCACGTTGAGATTGACAGAAAAGCATTTGTCATAGAATGAATCAGATAGTTTAGTTTGAACTGTCACATTGGTAGTGTTGTTATTGTTGTTGTTGATGTAGTAGGCTTTAAGGTAATTTTTCAGCACAAGATAGGCTTTACATGGCGGCCAGTATTAATGGTGAAGGAAAACCCCGAAAACTACCACCGACCCAAGAGAAGCTAGCGGCAAGCTTTCACATAACCACAGTGACCGAAACCGGGACTCTAACCCACGCAGACAGAGGTGAGATGGCAGTGATCGGTAACGGAGAACGCTTTAGACCACTCGGCCACCCTCACTGGTAGTGTAAATAAAGAAAAAGATCAGAGATGGAAAGATTTAAAAAAAACTGTCACAAGATGATTCAGATATCATGTCAACTGTTTGCCGGTGGGGGTGGTTGCAAAATTTTTTAAAAAATCTGACTTTCCTCTGTAACACACCAAGTCTAATGTCTATTTGTATATCTACTCAAAACGTGTATAATACCCAAACGTTCGCAAGAATAAAACGATACTCAAATTTCATTTGACAAATGACTGTACGTTTGTATGTGTGTACCTTTTGGGGTGTAGCCTTGGGGTCAGGAAACCCCACTTAGATCTAGCCATGTGAACTGACACCTCGGCAGGTTTAAATAAAGGTTGGATGATATATATATCGCCACATTAGCAATTGTGACAGAATGGCCGATATATCATTAACGGACACATGGGCAGTGGTAAATAAAGGTAAGATGATAAAAATTGTTACCATTTGTCAGATTGATTGCAGTATTAATGCCTGGAAAATTCACTTAATGGATCAAATTAAGTCATAATAAAGTGGATATTGCTATGTCGAGTTTTAGATAAAATTCCAAAATTAATCAAAAGAACGTGTTTTCTTAAAATTACATCATGTTATGATTTTGCCCAGTTGTATCTACAAGTCAAGAACAACATGAAGTTATCTGCGTTTGCTCTATACTAAACTAAGAAACAAATAGGCAGACAGACAAAAGCACATTTTCTTGATTTACCTATCTGATCTTGGACACCCTGTACTAGCCATCCATCGAAGCATTGCATGAGCCCCTGTGAGATTCTTCAGGAAAATTAAATGGGGATTATTGTACGTTTGCTCTACGTTAAACGTTTGTAGAACGCCATCTTCTCCAATAAGGGACTGTTGGTTTGGTATCCAGGAATGTCCATTTCTATTAATAATAATAATAATAATAATAATAATAATAATAATAATAATAATATAATCATCATCATCACTGCCATCATCATCATCATCATCATCACAGCTAAGTCATCACCATCATCATCATCATCAATTTGAGCTAATGATACTTCTTCAGACATTACACTTTGATTTGCAAATTTTTCAATCGTAATGACCAATGCCATGAAAAGAAAGAATAAATATTGTCTTGGATTTTCAAGTCGATTGTATGTAATATATACCTTAAATTGAAAATGGATTCGAGGTCAGTCAATGCAATATATACCTTGATATGGTCGAATTGGGCCCGGGGGAGAGGAGGGTAAGTAAAGTTCTTTACCTAAATGAATAAAATCCATCACTGGATATGGCAGGGTCGCTCGATTTGTTGTATTCAGAGTCTTCCATATATCCTGTTTCTAAGCTTCTGAGCTTGTATTTTGTTATAGTTTCGTTTGGAAGAAACGTGGTCAGAAATTCATCGTAGTTGATTCTTTGGATTTGTGCGGTAACAATTTTCCTTGTTTCTTGAAATACTGTTTCGTTCTTGTCTGTACCCCATACTTCAATAAGTTTTGCGGCTATACGGTTGTGTTCCCAGACAAAGAGCGTGTGCATAGACGCCAAGGAGGGTACAACGTTGACTCTGCTGTCTCCTGTAATAATAATAATAATAATAATAATAATAATAATAATAATAATAATGATAATAATAATAATAATATTAATAATAATAATAATAATAATGATAAAAATAATAATAGTTACAATTATACTACAACTGCTACTGCTAATACTACTACTAATAATTAATATTATATATATATATATATATAAATATATATATATATATATATATATATATATATATATATATATATATATATATATATATATATATATATATATATATATATATATATATATATATATATATACTACTGCTACTGCTAATACTACTACTAATAATTAATATTATATATATATATATATATATATATATATATATATATATATATATATATATATATATATATATATATATATAAAAGCTGCGAAATGTATATAAAATTACTCCCTTTGTAAAACCACGACAGCTGACATTCACATATAATTGTGGTAAATCACGCACACGTTCCAGTTATTTCTACATCCTCTCCTTTTCTTTAAAA
>JAQISU010000515.1:32500-118328 GCA_029339505.1 Unio delphinus
ATTTGTACTTACCGCCATTTCGTAACCTAATATGTTCTGCGTTCGTTGACCCATAAATCAGTGAGCCGTCCATAAAGGAGGTAAGTTTATTTATCTGTTGACGTGGTTCTGAAAGACAAATGGTTTGGAGACTATAGGACATAATGTCTTATTTTAATAATAATAATAATAATAATAATAATAATAATAATAATAATGAGGACTTTGTATATCGCCTAATCTTTAGAAGCTCTTAAGTGCTTTACAACATCTATAATGATAGGACTACAAAATAGTCATATTACTGATATACATTTTTGTTTTTTTTCTTGACGTATTCTATCTAGTACGCATGCTTTGTGTGAACTCGGAATCTAGTTCACGGAAAGCATTAGTTTCCCACCTTTCCCGTAACAAACAAACATTTCCCCTCTTTTGGCCCAAACTTCGGATATATTTATATTAACTGTACTTGGCAAAGGTTTAGTCAGCGTGAAATCACGTGATCCATTACTTATATCTTGTACTGGATGGACGTGGCTTTGTTACGTTGATCGCATATCGTTCCATTCCGTCGGAATCATACCATACTTTCTAATTTGTTTTTATTGTTTGTTTGCTTTTGTGTATTTGTAGAACAGTAAATATTATTTATTGGCTATACACAACAAGTAGTATATGGGGATACTATAGGGACAATGGAAAATCCGGTCAAAAAGTGCTTGGAACACTATGCGGACAAGATTTATAGGGACAATGGGAAATCCAGTCAAAAAGTGCTTGGGACACTATGGGGACAAAAGGTCGTGGGACACTATAGGGACAAGAAAAAATTGAACATGGTGGGACTGTATAGAGACAAGAAAAAAATTGAACATGGTGGGACTGTATAGGAACAAGGGAAATGGAAAATGGGAAATATGATTTGTATGGGTATAGGGGACTGTCTAGTGACAAGGGGAAAAATGGTAGCAAAGAAAGCTAATATCTTTTCGAAACCTATGAGTGGCCCTGAAAAGGGCCTTTGGATACTTCTTTTATTTTCTACTGTTCCACCACCTTTTGATTTTTCCAATGATCCCCGTTTTCTTCTTCTTTTCGTCCTCGGGAATCCAATTAGGATGTCTCATAGCTCTAAACTTTTCCTGAACTTTGATCCATCTTGGATTTAGTTTATCAAAGTCCTCTTTCTTCTTTTTGTTCTTTTGTTCCTTTTTCTCCTAAGCCCAGTTTTCTTTAATCTGGATCACCTGTTCTTCCATCACTATTCTCATCATTGCTTCTGCTTTCTTTAGCCGGTCTAGACCCCACTTCACATATTCCCACTCTATCAAATGTAATGTATCTTCTAGAAAGCACCTGACTTTGATGACATGATCAAGTGCCTGCTTCAAGTCCCCTATTCTTATATATTTTGTTTTAATACGTCTTCTTAATTTCTGGTCTTCCTCCTCTATCATACCTTCTAATAGATCTCTTGCTAAGTTCAGTTTTTTTTTAATATGAATTAAGGTCGCATGCGCAACTATGTGCTTTCGCGACCAGTTAATGCCCGAGGGTCGGGCTATTTGATTGGTCGGGACCAAAGGTAACTTTGACTACACTAGGCTGTGTTGTCGCAGTCTTCCCGGCACCCGCGTTAAATGGCAGTCTCGCCTTAGAGTAAAATGTCGGATCACGGCAAAGCAGGAAGGCAGAACAAATACTAATATTGTGTAAGCCACCTGTGCAATTATATCAAATCCATATAGTCATAGAATTTTTCATCTTTCCTAACAATAAATATTTCTAGTACATAGTGTACATGTTGTAGGTCCTTAACAAATTTAATTGCTAAAATGTCTTAGCGACATAAATAAGTGTAGTCACTGTTAGGTATTTTAGCTTGTTAATTTTGAGCGGTGGTCAAAATTGATCAAGTCAGATTTCGAGAAAGAGATTGTTTGAAAAGGGTTCTCGTACCAAATTAGAACCCTAGGGAGAAAATTAAATAAAATAAAATAAAATTAAAAAAATTAAAACAAATTAAAAATTAAAAATATTTAAAAATATATATATAAAAATAAATTTAAAGAAAGAAATTAAAAATTTAAAAAAGAAAAAAAAAGAGAGTTTGGTGTTATTTCATTTCTTCCTTCTTCTTTTTTTCTTCTTTTCCCTTTTCTCTTTCCCACTTTCTTCCTACTACCTTCTTCCCTCTTTCTTTCTTTTTCCTTCTTCCATCCTTCTTTTCCCTTTCCTTTTACTTTTTTTTTGTCGGTTTGTTGGTGTTAATTTCCTTGAGCTATCACTATTTGATCCCGGTGTTCTCATCACACTTATCTTGCCACTTGCCGGTTGACTGGTTTTACTGTACCTACATTGTGCCACTACTTAGTGTAATGTTCTCTTTTTTCCCCCTTCTCCTTCTTCCCTTTCTCCCGTTTCTTCCTTTTTTCCTCGCATTACAATGTTTATATTATTCCCCCTTTCCCTTTCTTTCCCCTTTTATATTTTATTTTATATTTATTTTAGGGTAATGTTAAGTTGCTCTGCTTTTTTAAGCTAGCGGTATTACTATCCGCTCTGGCCCCTTTAACCGATATGGCCTCGTTAATTATTTATCTATTTGATAGTTATAGTTTTTTTTTGTCCGTTTATTTAAGGCATTGTTACGTGGGTCTGTTTTTTGAGGTAGCGATGTTATTATCTGCTCTGGCCCCTTGATTGATAAATATTAACTCTTTGGCTATGTTTATGTTTATTTACTTATTTGATGGTTTTGATATTTATATTTTGTGTTTTATGTCTATTGATTTTAGCTAATTTCAGTTGGCTTACAAAGCCCAGGTTACTCTGAAATTCTTCCTCAAGTCTTTCCACTTCATATTCTGCATCAAGAATCCCAAACCAGCTGTCTCGGAGTTGGGTAAACATGTCGAAATTCATCTTGATGTGTTCAAAATTGAATGGCTCCAAGGACTGACTGACTTTATGTGTTTAAAGTGATTCGTCCCGAGGGCTCTTACCACTGTTTTATCCGTCAAAAGACGGTTATTTACTTTATCCTGAGGGTGGGAATGGAGCCGCCACCCTGCAGGCGTTTATGTGTTCATGGAACACTATGTACTTGGGCCGTCACATCGGAGTAGCTATTGAGCTACCACTGTGTGATTGTAGGGCCACATGCTATATGAGTGGGAATAGTTCCAGCACACACTCATATTAATTCATTCTGTTTCTGTTTGGTCGTTCAGGACGTGTTAAGCACGTGTAGTTGCTGCGGGTGTTTAGTGGGCGAGGCGAAGTGCCTGGCAGGGGCTACTTCTTTGGACGTATCCTATCCCTATTTATATACTCTGTGCTGTTCCTTGAGTGTACAACGTTTGTGTAGCAGTGTTTTGTAATGTTAGGTGCTCAGTGTGTTTTTAGATGTTGTTGTTTTCCTAATATTTTTTATATGCAACCTTGTGTTGCTGTGTCTGATGATCTGGACTTTGATCACCTTATATACACTATTTGGGGGTCTAGTTAAGTCACATCTCTTGAGTTGTTTGGTGAACTTTGCAGCTTTGTGCTGCTGGGCCTGATAGTCTTGGACTTTTGACTACCTTATATGTTCTAATTTTGCTGGGCCTGTATTAATTTCTTCCTTATTCTATTTGGTGTGCGACCTTGTGTCGCTGGACCTGATAGTCTTTGGACTTTTAGACTACCTTATATGTTCTAATTTGGGGTCTCTATCATATTTCTCTATCTAGTTATAGTGCTCCGGTCTCGGTGCACCTGGTGATTCTATCTGAGTGTTTGAGTTATTGATAGTATGTTGGTTACACTGTACACTTGGTTGTACTCCTAGTGAGAGAGTGTCAAGAGAAAGTAGGAGATAGAGTAGAGTGTTGACCTACGTTTTTATTGCCTATGATGTTTTGATGCTTATGGCACTTTGCTATTTCTTGAGATGTTATTTATTGGGTATTTTATTTCTATTTTTCATGACCTGTTTGTGTTGTTACTCTTATTTCCCCCTTTTTGCTTTTATTGTGACCCTATTTCTATATTTGTTATGGCCCCTTGATTTAGTCCAGGTGTGTGGGTTGGGTACCAGGTGATGGCAGTGGGTCCTCGCCGCAAATAGCAGGGGCCGTTAAGCGACACGTCAAGGATTATCCACCACCATACCCAGTCTCCTCCCCTCGGCACGGTCCGTGAGGCGCGGCCCCCAGGCACTGACAAGGGACCTTTGCCGCAAATAGCAGGGGCCGTTAAGCGACACGTCAAAGGTATCCCTTGTTAGACCCAGTTTCCACACCCCGGTCCTGGCCGTTTCTTGTTTCCCTGTCCTAGAGGGGCTTTTTTTAATGTATTCTATGTAAGCATTAGGGTCCTGTTTTGTTGTTTGTTGGGGTTAGGATTTGATTGGATAATTTAGATATTCCCTATTTTTCCTATGTTTTGTAGATATTCCAACATATTCTTGTGTGTCATTAACATGTTGGGATTGGTATTTTGTATAATTTCTGGGTATGTATATGGGGCTTTTATATTCTGTTGTTGTGATCTAAATTTGTCCCTTTCTTTTTTGGTTTTACTACAATTGTTAAAGATATGATGTAGATCTTCCGGGGTATTACAATTGTAGCAGTTTATATTATGAGGAAAGGGTCCTAGATATTTTCCCATGCTGTTGGCATGGCTCCAAGGACGGACGATTGCGTATATATATCTTAAGCACGGACGTGAAAGAAAACACCCCTTACATTCACTTTTCATATTATATACTATTCACAAACCATACTATATACTATCCAAAATCACACCATATACTAACCACACACACACACACACACACACACACACACACACACACACACGGGGAAGCAGCCAAAACAAACCCTATTATTTACTTTCCAAAATCACACCATATACTAACCACACACTCAAACGGGAAGCATCCAGAACAAACCATATTATTTACTATCCAAAATCATACCATTTACTAACCACTCACCCCCCCCCCCACACACACTATTATATCATTAAAGAGTCAGTGTTTATAATCACACTACTCTTGTGATTGGGAGCGCAGAGGGAGACTGAGTGGCTTCACTATCCCAGTCTTCACTTTGCGGGATAGTGAAATTCTCTTCATTTCTTCCTCTATTCCGCAACCGTGGATGAGGCTGTGGTTGTTGCGGCTGAGACTGTGGTTGTTGCGCCCAATTCACTCTTGTGATTGGGAGTGAAGAGGAAGCTGCCTGTGCTTGACGAGCTGATTCTGGTGGTAAAGGCGTCCTCACCTCAGGTTTCACCCGACAGGCTTTAACCATCATGCGGTGAGGCAAGATCCGTCTTTTCTTCTCCTCCTCTTCTTTTTTTTTCTTTCCTCCTCTTCTTTTTCAATCCTGGCCTGTTCTGCTATGGCTATTTTTTTTAAATTCACCAATATTTTTATTCAAATAACAAAACAACTCACAAAACACAATTTTTTCAAATAACAAACATTTTTTCAAATAACAAACATTTTTTTCTTCCATAACACTAATACATTATCCAAAACACTAATACATTATCCATAACACTAATACATTATCTTTGACATGGTTGACAACGTTGTGAATTAAATTGAGATTTCCACTGTTGGAAGTCATTGGGCCATTGATGTACACTACGTTTCCTAGCTAAAGACAACAGATAGCGATAATGGTCACAAAACCATCGATCTACTTTGTCATTGTTTCGAGATAAATGACGATCAAAATAAGTGACTAAATGTTCTTAAGAATATCCAAGACTGCGATGATGCAGATAATAGACACAGTATTGTCCACACACCATAGAATCTGTGCTTTGTAATTTCACATTATTGAATCGTGTCGTCTGGGCATTTCTTCTCATAAAGTCAATTATATCATCTTCGAAAGGGGGTAATCCATACGAATCAAAGTATTCCACACAACCCTCTTGAGGAAAGTAGACAGCTACCCAGTGAGTTCCTGGAAGATGACTATCATCTGTGTTGATGACATAAGCTTGATTCTCTTGAGGTTTGCGATGAGGTAGTTCATCTTTAGCACACACAACAGGATTTCAAGAAGCAGTGTATGAACAACGGTTCAAAAGAAAATAAAGTTCCCAGGTATCCATTTGTTTCTTGTGTAGGCTTGTTTTTTTCTCCTTTCTTCACAGGTGATGATAAGTCATCAATTCGATCCAGACTTTTTGCCTGAAAAGGTCTGTCAAGTAACTGTTGGTTTGCTTCGTCTCCTTACTCTTGACCAAGAGAGCTTCGATGCGATCAATTTCTCGAGCAAACAATGGAGGAGAGGAATGAGCGCACAAGTCTTTATACCACTGAAGTAACACGGCTTCTTCTGAGATGAGACTCCAAGCTTCGTTCAGATAATCGTCCAATGTTTCTTCTTGACTCATCATCATACATTTATCGTGTTGAATTTCACTGGGATGATGGATTTGACATCCATAACAATCTTTTTTAATCATGTCCCTCATTTTATCTTCCAAGTGTTTGGCAAAACAGGTGACTAACTGTTGTTCCTGCTCTGGCCATCTGGACTGCAATATCACTACTTCTTCTTTTTGGTCTTGGTTGTCTGCTTTTTCTGTAACCTCCCATTCCATGTCCATGGATTGTCCACTATTCAAAGAAGGACAAGAGTTTTCCATAGTGTCTAATAGTTTAGAATGACTTCTCTAAAACTGTTGATTTCTATGGTATTATCGAATTCGGCATACAGAATGACATTCACCGTATGGTCAAGACCTGCTGCAAACTGAAGTTCCACACGCAGTTGTCCAGATTGTATAGGGTGGAAAGGTCCCTCATCAGTGCCTTGGTCTGGAGTGAAATCAAAACCCCACAAAGTGTAACCTCCTGCATAATCGTCGTAGGAAATACCGTGACTGGTGTTGGTTCCTAACTGTCCTGTGGTTTCGTACAGCGACAAGTACGACCTCAAGTAATTCTTCTGGGCAAAGTTGGGTTCGAAGGGTCGGGTACACAAAATTTTGCCATCGCGACTGACTTCGATTTTGGATACATTGTAGTGATGAAACTGGAAAGATTTTGATTGTGGGCACCGTTGAGGGTTGCATTGCGGGCGATACCAATGAATAAACGTTTGGGTAACTGTCCTTGGAACAGATGATCTTCGATCTTAGATCGGAGTCCAGCGGCAATGGTGAAAGTTTTGACTTCCACGCGTCGTAGAGGATACTTGGCTGTCGTTCTGCTCAAAGTGTGACTGATGTCATTTTCCACTTTAGGTAACACTTCCACACGACGCACGTATAACCTGGCTTCTTGGATAATGGTTTTGTATTCGTTGGCATGAGCCATCAAATGGAAAGCAGCACTGCTACGATTCAGTCTCAAGCGAATATCTACTCCGTTCAGCAAATACTTCTCTTGAAACCACATGTCCAAATGCAAACGATTGAACAGTTCTAAACTACGTCCTTGCAGAATTTTCTTTCGACGCTCGTTAAAACCCACGTTGTGAGGATCGGCAGGATTTTCACCGTCTAAGCGTCTAAGGCTTTTTGCAATGGCTCGTCAAACTCTTTTACTGTAAAAGTGTTTTGACTTTCGACGATGTTTTTCATTTGTGTCGGGTGTATTATTTCCACTAAAGCCACTTCCCAATGAGCATCTTTATTCAAATGCATGGCTTGAGGTAATTTAGCCGTGTAACAGCACAACGTGTTGTTAGGAAACACCTCCATGGAACTGTCACTGGGTAACGTTAAGTAAAATTGGTTAATAGTGTTGTTCATAATTCCAATGTTCTTCTGTCCGAGGAGTCACTCGAGGTTAAAGGAGTGTCTAAAAGAGGATTGTGATTGGAAGAGTGACTGTCAGGAGAATGACTCACGTTGGACGCAAGGCTCCCAATATTGTTACTGTTGTTCCAGTTGTAAGAGTATTTCAGGGAAGGATTGGGAAGAAGATAACCGATCCAACTGCTGAGCAAAATAGTCCACAATTGTTTGTCTCCTTGTTGCAAACTCAAATTAGCAATGGCTGCACCAATGACACAATATACTACAAAGATTTGACAGAAAAAGACGATTTGCGTTTTAGGGACACGTTCTCCACACCACACCCACAAGGGTTGCTTTTGTAAATCTTGCAGAGATGAAGTGGGTGAAGGAGTAGTCACTGTGGTTGCTGAAGCTGTATTGAAGGGCATGATGGTCACTTCTTTTTATAGTCGATGACTTGCGAAGCGTCAATCCAAGAATCAAAACTAGGAGGATATCCTTTTCAACGTACTTTGACTTCTTTGACACGACGTTTTCCTACTTTACGGGTTCTTCGTTCGAGAATGCTTTCAATGTCGTACACGTCGTCTTCTTTTTTGGTGACACTTTGTAACTCAGGCAAGTAAAACGTTCCTTTTAATACTTCTCCGTTCATGTCTTCCAATTTATAGACGGTAGGATTACGATCACGCACTCGTCCAGTAACACGAAACAATTCGGTGGTCCAGTTGGGTAAGTAACCTTTGTCGAAAGTTCGTTTGGTTTTACCAATGCGTACCCAATCTCCAGGGGTTAACACTTCTCCACCTCTCTTGGGGAGAGCCATCGTCCGGGACGTACCAAACAGACGCTCAAAACAGTCACTTCGTTGTTGGGTGTCACATCTTGTGGGGCACGTCCAATGCTTCTATGGTAAGATTGATTGTAGGCTTGGACTATGTGCGGTAAGACGTCGATGTACTTGAGAGTGTGTTGATGCGTAAATATTTCCACATGCGTTCTTTCAAGGTACGTTGAAAACGTTCCACGATACTGGCTTTGGTTTCAGGATTTTCGGTGGTGAAAAAATGAATGTCACGTTTCTTTAATTCTCGTTGGAAAGCTTGGTTCAGAAATTCGGTGCCTTTGTCGGTTTGCCATCGAAGAGGGTGACGACCACTTTGTTTCAACACCAGTTGCAAAGCTCGTACTAACTCTCCGCTCGATTTGGATGTCAATGGTACGACCCAGGCAAATTTAGAAAAGACGTCGATGACACAAAACAAATATTTGTAGCCGCTATTGTAGGTGGCTAAATGAGAGACATCGGCTAAATCGGCTTGCCATTGATGATCGATGCCTTCGACTTGAGTGCGACTTCTGTGAAATGGGTTTGTGTAAAGTGTACGTTGCTTGTTCTTGTAACCATCGTTGTACTGCAGGCAAACTGAGCTTTTTCAGGTGAGTTTTTGCAGCACGATACAATTTCTGAATGCCTCCGTAACCTGCAGGGTGAGCTGGATCGTAGTAAATGCTGGCTAATACCTTCTCCATGGTTTGGTTAATAAGTGACCCACTCTTCGAGGATATTGGTTTGGGTGGGACGAAATGGGGGTTGTTTGGAAACGGTTTTACGTGTCCGATGTGCCACAGGAGTTGACGTCGAGGGTACTGGTGGTGGTAGTGGTGGTGATGGAGGTAATGAGATAGATTTGGTGTTCTTTTCTTTTTTCACTTCTGGTTTCCTTTCTTTCTTTTTCACTTCTGTTGAAGAAGGAGTAGCCATCATCTTTTTAACCTAAGTTTTGAGTTCTTCTCGTTGGGGAGTGGGGGAAGGGGTCAACAAGGAAGCTGCAATCTTACTCGGAATGGGAGTGGCAGTGGGTGTTTGAAAGAGATCATGGGGTTCTTCTTCTTCCTTGAGTAATGGTGGGGTGACGTCTGTTTTGGCCGCTGTAGATGGTAAGGGCGACGGATTATTCATTAGAGCCTTCAAATCGGACAGAGTAGGTAGAGCTGTTTGTTCCACAGCTTTTCGATGAAAGAGTTGTAGTCGTTGCAAAAGTTGACCGTACTTTTGCGATTTTTCGGTTTCGGACAAATCGTGGCGATGCATCAAGGATTGCAATTCGTGTTGTAATTGTCACATCTCGTTCAAATCAGGATTGAGTGGTAAATGGGGGGTACGTTGTTCCTGCCAACGATGGTATTCCATCCATCGTTAAGGTTACGTCTGAGTTCGTGGTATTCCATGAGTCCCTTTTATCTTCTGGAAGGATCATACATATTGCTACCCATACCTTGGGGACATCCCTTGGGGCATCCCTTCGGTCATCCTTTGTGTCATCCCTTGTAAAAAAACCTGGTAATATGCTGGATAGGGTGCCGGATTTTGCTAATCCTCCCAACACAGGAAGAAGAAAGGGTAAAAATCCTCCGCGTTGCACCAACATCTTTTTCTTTTGACGGACGGGTATTTTCTTTTGGACCATTTGACGAAGAACGTGTCGATGTTTGGCTAAGCATTTTTTCTGGTGTGGAGACAAAGGTATCGTACCTTTCAAGACATTCAAACAACATTCGCACACGGTATCGATGACATCCTTGGAAGCTGTTTTGATGATTTGTTTTCGCATGGGTGGAGAGGCTTTGGATAGGACAGACAACATGTCTCCATGTTTGACTAGACGAGGAGGTAGTCCTTTCTTTTCTTTCCCTTGGGGAGTGAATAAGAATGTTTTCTGCGAGGTGCCATCTTTGCTTATTCGTTCTACAATACCACTGGCGTCAATGACTTGGAACACACACCCTTTTATCTTTGTTTTTGTTGTGCCAACAGTTGTTTTAGAAATGGCGTATAAATAAAAAAGCCTCCACGTTGCACCAGCATCTTTTTCTTTTGACGGATGGGTATTTTCTTTTGCGCCCTTTGACGAAGAACGTGTCGATGTTTGGCTAAACGTCCTTTCCTTTACTTTCCTTTGTGGGGTGAATAAGAATGTTTTCTGCGAGTTGACATCTTTGCTTGTTCGTTTCACAATACCACTGGTGTCAATGGCTTGGTACACACTCTCTTTTATCTACTTTTTTGGGAACTACCGCTTCGTCAAAAAGGTAACAATGTGTTTCCCAAAATTGCCAAAGGATCCTCCTTTTTGGTGACTCTTCTTTTTCTTTCAAGGACTACGTCTTTGGAGGGAAGGACGTCGATGTTTGGTTTTTAAGCCTTTGGTGGGATGACGAGATTGTCTTTTTCCTTTTTCTTTTTAGACAGCAGAACGACGAGGATTGTGGTGTGCACATTTTTGAGTTGACATGTCTATGTGTTAAGAATCACACACAAAAAAATTAAATACACTGAAGACTATAGCCTGAGTCGATTCTTTTATCTTATTTTTTCCTCATCTTCATTTCTGCGACCCTATTGATTAAAGGTCCTAGTATAGGAGTTAAAATATCCAATCGTTCAAGTACCAAGCCCCTTTGGTGACTTCTCCTTTTCTTTGGACGACTACGTTTTTTTAGGGGATGACGTTGATGATTGGTTTTTAAACGTTTTGTGGGATGACCAGATTGCCTTTTCCTGTTCCATTTTGGACGGTAGAACGTCGAGGGTTGTGATGTGCACGTTTTTGAGGCGGCATCCTTGAGTGTTCAGCAGTGGTACAGAAAATACTGATTCCCGTTGTTGTCCTCAAGTCATTTTTATACTGGAATGCGACGCCACTGATTATCTTTGTGTCGTATCAACTTCATGACAGGTAACACACGTCGTGAAGGGGTTCGCAATGGACTCAATCGGGACAGTTCTTGTTTGGACAAATCCAGTAAACTCTTTAACATGCCAGATCTTTCTTGGACTTTGACTTTGGGGGCTGGTACTTTGTGAGCAGCTGCTACTGCCGCTAATGTGGACGAGGGTGTCACCGATGGAGACGTTTTGGGAGAGGTAGATTTCCAATGTTTCATCAAATTAGGAAAAACGGGTGTCAAATTGGCTTTGGCTGGCATCACCCGCAACGGAGAAGTGGAAGCACTTGTGGCTACTGGAAACGCGGACCCTGCCAAACGTCCTTGTAGATCTTCTCTTACAGGTCGTGGTTGACGAAGATAAGATTGCGTCCTGGCCGAAGTGCCTTTTTTGCGGGTAACCGCTTTTTTCTGTGGACTTTTCTTTTTATGTGTTTTGGTCTTGGCACCATTGTTCTTTTTCTCAGGGGTTCGTTTGGCTTTTTTTTGTCTTGGGGTGAACTTTGGGAGTATTGGGATCCCATTTTAAAAGGGAACGAATGATGATACCTCCAAGAGAACCACTAACTCCAGGTTTCAATATGATTTGCTTTTTGGTTTGAGTGTCGATGCGAGGATCGACCAGTTGCGTCAAAGCTACTTTGTTTCTGTCAAAAAAGCGTTTGGTTTGATGTGGAATGTGAATGATGCCTTGCAGTATTTGACGTGCTGTCACCGTAAACCATCGTAAGACTTCTTTGAGACTGGCTTCTAAGACGTGAGCACGTATTTGTGGATTTTTTTCGCGACTGATGCCGTACAAAGCACGAGTCAATTTGATGGGAAGATGAGACTGAAGGGACGTCATGTTGACGATGTATGAGACAAGGTCAAAGTGACCCAAGGTTTTTATAGATTTTTTAGTGCTTCATATGGTTATGTCGACGACGAGGACGTGTACACGACAGGTCCTCCGTCTTGACACCAGTCGTGAAACAAATCGGTACGAAATCGCAAATAATCATGGGTAGTGGGCTTTAAATCCACGAGTAAATAGGCGTGTTGTGATTGAATGGCATCATCGTACGCATGAGTCAGCCAAGGTGTTCCTAACTGCTTGGCTAAGACTTGCACTTGTGATTTATCTCGAGGACTTTTAAACAAGACCACGTAATGAGCATTGAGACTAATGGTACGATGGGCTTTACTTTGTTGAAATAAAGTTTGTGTAATGTAAATGACACTGACATTACGATGATGTCCTTTACGCGTAAGCCACAGTTTAATTTCTTCTTCGTCTTCTCCTAACATGTCGTCAAAAATGACCCAATGAGTTTGACTAGGGTCAGACACGATCCCTTCGTCTTCTTTAGGAATGCCTGCTACAAACACAATGGAATCACCTTGACTTTCTTGCAAGAGACTGTATGCCGATTGCCACTCTTTGTTACACCACACGATGCGTTGAGGTGGACGATCGATCAAATGATGTTTATGTTCGATCAAACGTTTGACAAATTCGGTTTTGCCTGAACCGCTCGGTCCAGCAATTAACATGTTAAAAGGATGACGAAGATACAAGGCTTCTCAACTAGCATGATCTAAGTGTTCGTCAATGACTTTGAATGTGGAGGAGGAAGGAATAGTAGAAATAGTAGAGTTAGCCATAGTCGTGTAGGGTATGACACTACTGACACAAAAACAGACAAGACAAGAGGTTTTTATACTTTTTTCAAGACACGTTTATTTCAATGCAACACGAAAGACAAAAATACATAAAAGCCAAATGGATAAATACAGGGATAAAATATATAGGGAAACGATCAAAGTGGCATATAAACAAGTCTCTGTACAACATTATTTGGGTAACGAAGGTGTCTTAGAGGTAGTGTGCAATGTTCTTATAGTCTCCTCTACATGGGGTACAATCACATACGTGTCTTCTCGAAAGGGTCTTTGTGGGGGAATGTCCATGACAGTTCTTTCTTGAACAGAGGGATTGTCCTGGGTGACATATTCTTTCTCTTCTTCT
This sequence comes from Unio delphinus, assembly GCA_029339505.1. Taxonomy (NCBI): domain Eukaryota; kingdom Metazoa; phylum Mollusca; class Bivalvia; order Unionida; family Unionidae; genus Unio; species Unio delphinus. Next base: position 45,984 of record JAQISU010000515.1, read on the forward strand.
TCTGGTACTGTCACTAACACAGGTTTAAAAGTGACTTTTTCACTCGACGATGAATTTTAGGAACACAACGCTTGGGCATAATGGAATGCTTCGTTTGTCCAAGCCTCAAAATCCCAACTTTTCCAATCACGTACATCTGTGCAATGAGGGTGTAAATCACAAGCTACACACACATCTTCGTACACCGCTACCGTACGTAAAAGTTGACGAATCTTTTTTCCTGTAGAGGTCGAGACGTATCCAGATGAAAGCGTAAGGCTTTCAACAGAATGAGTCTCTCGTGGACATTTAAAGGAGTCAACATAGTCTTTTTTTGGTAGGTAGTGTTCGTAAAGTGTCCACAAGGAATCGACAGGTAAACGAAATCCCAGAAAGCAAGTCACTAAAACACACACTACACGTCGACCCCAATTCATAGGGCACAGTTCATGCAATAGGTGTTCGTAATCTTTCACCGTGTGAATCTTCTCATTGATATCCTTCCACGGAATCTGTTTGATCACAAGTGATAAAGGTTGTGGCATGGTCGTTCTCTTTTATACTTCTTTTTTTGTCGAAAAACATCAGTGTATATTCTACACAGAATCAGATCTGCTCCAAAAGCGAAAGTGATTAATATAACGTGTAATTTCGTCCCACTGCCATTCAGGGTAACGGTTAAGAAGGATCAAAACATCTTCAGATGTAAACGTACTAAATTGGAAACAGAGCAAAAAAATGAGCAAAAAAATACCCTTGATATAGAGAAATCTAACACGTTGGTTAATTTTTGTCACTTTCCTCTTGTGAATTTCACGACACAAATGTTCTACAGTCACCAATTGAGATTTTTTTTAGCAAGACCCTGCCAAACATCCTTGTAGATCGTCTCTTGCAATTCGTGTGGTAATCCTTGAATATTATGTTTTAGAGAGGGTTTATATACTGGTCTAGGTTTGTTAAACGACATGGAGCAGTAGTGTCACTTCCAATCACTAGGTCCCACTAAAGGTAGGTATTGACAATTCGGAGACCATCGAGCATGTTCCAGGTAAGCGGAATCTTTCTGTCCCCACTCGTAAATGGATACACCACAACTGAAACACTTGACTTTATCCCCTTCGCCCAAGTAGACAAATCCGGCTCTGGCTAATTCTTCAGGAGTTGGTCCAGGCAAATATTTTGGCCATTTATCTTTGAAGGTTTGGAATCGACTTTTAAAGTGACAGTATTCAGCCAAACTCGTCGGGAACGAATATTCGACTCTCCTCACTTCCGTTTGATGCAGGTACGGTGAAATTCCTAGGAGTCCACGATAACGTGTGGCACCGCTTTTGCATCCCTCAGGTTTGACACGCACAGCATCACTTTCCAGGGTAGATATAAGGGTAGTAGTCATAGCAACGTTCCCACGATGTCCTGCTGAATCACTAAGGTAACAGCGCCTGGCATCACTACAATCGCAAGGTTTAGCATCGTACTCCACTTGAGAATTCCCAAATTTGAATGATGTCTGTTTAAATGGATTCATCTTCTTTTCGCTTGGTCGATGTAGTGACAAATGAACTATTGGTCTTGAAAATGTCCATTTTTATATGCTTCCCAATTTCGACGTGACCGTACGGTAGAGTAAAGTGACTGGGAAGTCGTACTCTTGTTTTGGTACACGATTTGATAGACTTTTTCCAAAGGTCGGCTAACGATTTGGTGTGTGGGTAAACGAACAATCTTGTGCGGTTCGTGGGTAGTCACTTTAAACGTTTCATCCTGTCCCGACTTCAAGGCTTCTTGAAGCACTTCAAAGTTCAACACTCGACTGGTGCGATAATTGAGAGTCAATCCTTTCACTTTACATTCGGTGTGCATTTATCCTTGGGGGTCTCGGTATTCGTAGCCATAATTTTTAGGACCACCACTTGCAAAACATAGAATCTTGTCGTTGGGATATTCATCTGTCCAGGCTCCTAAACGGTCTCCTTCGATGGTAGGGTTACACTGGTTCGGACAGTGAATGTAGATGCAACTGTCCGTGTCAAAATACAACACACGATCTCCTAACAGTTCTAACACTTCGTACAATTTTAAGCGAGCATGGGCTGTCACGTAAGCCGCAATGATGACATTTCCAAATTTGTCGGCTTCTACAATGTCTAGTTCTTCTTCGTAATTGACTAAGATCAAGTCCTCACGAATGACGTCCACGTGTTTCATGACTTTGGTTTGGTCGTGAATCATCTGGAAGTAGCGAGACCGTTCGGACAAATACTCTGTCTTGGGTAAAGACGGTCGTTGTGCCATTTTACCCCACAAGCAATTGAACATCACTGTCGCAAACGATCGCCTTCGTTCGTTTTTCTCAATGTGGTCTAAAGTGATGCCTTCCTGCTCCCGATATTTTTCTTTGAATATCTTTTGGTCTTCGGGAGTGTGACACCAGGAAGGATAGCCACTAGCTTCTTGTTTTAGTTTTAAAAAGGCATCCACGTAGTCTGCAAAAATACCTTTCTGTGTCTCGTTGCACTTGAGGTATTGTTGTGTCTTGAAAAAGTGGTAAATTTCAGACACTTCTAACAGTCGGTATCCCAGGTCCAGAGCTTTAAACAATTCCACGCTCACCCATGTTCCTCTCAAGGCGCGTTCATCCTGGCTGTGCTGACAAGGTTGATCTTTGTTGCACATTTCGGCACATGTGCGACACAAAGGAAACATCAGTTTTCCTTGGCAATGGTGAGGTAAAATGGGATGGTACAAGTCTGTGGGAGGCAAGACTTTGCACTTGATCAATCCTTCGTACTGACGTATGTGGTCCAAGTCAATGTGTTCTGTCATTAATTCTGGGTGCCCCACGGGAAAGTGACAATATTTGCACACGTAAGGATACAGCGAACATACGTCCAAGTATTTGATTTCTTCTCCTTTCTCTTCGTCCGCTTGGTACAGCAAACAAGTGGCATTCGTTCATCCTCCGCACAAGCTATCCCGTGGGTTCAGGGGGTCCACCAACTTGTAACTTTCTACGATGCGTTTAAACTCGGGATCGGTTTTCAAACGCTGATCGTACTCGTGTTCGGACATTTCCACTACCTGGTATCCTTGCTGTTCTAACTTCAAACGTCGCTGACACGTGGTCTGGTACAAGTCGTCCATAGTCCTTTGTAAAAACTGATTTTTGGTGTCACGCTGAGGGTAGCACATGGGGCATCCGTGAAATAAGCATCCGTTAAACTCGTACACGATCTGAGGGTTTTCTAAGTCCCATCCATCTACCGAATACGTTCCGATGGTGTTTTCGCCTCCTCCGTTGCGAGCGTGTTGGATCCATTTGTCTTCCTTGTCGCACAAGTAATGGAGCCAGCGTAGGGCTTTGACCGAGTATTGACGTTTGACAAAATTTGTCGTTTGAGGACTGATGACAGCTAGAGTATTTTCAGGCATAAAGTGTTTTCGGTACACTAAGAAACATGCTTTGGCAATGGTACAAGCTTCTTTCAAAGGATCGATCCCTCCGTACTCCATGAACAATTCTCGAAATTTTTCACAGCAACGTCGTAAAATGTCCACGTCAGATCGACAGTACTTTAACATTTCTTCTTGAAAGTCAAAGGGGTCCGAGGTGTGAGTCTGGTACCAAGCATGGAAAGCTTCTCGTTGTTCGGTGCGCATGTTGTCGGGGTCGTAGTCGTCAGCCTCAGGCAAATGGGCTAGAACGGCATGTTGATTGGCTTCGGTATTGAAAAAGTGTGGAAAATAACCTTTGGCCATTTCTGTCATTCCAAACGTTTTAGGCATGCGACTCAACGGCATGGCCAAGTAACTCATCGAATCTTTAAACTGCACTTGTCCTACTTGCATGTAAATGATTTTGGCTCCGTTCAAAGTCACGTTAGGACGTTCGGTACTTTGTTCCGTATAGTATCTGAGCGGAAATTGCCCATCGTATCCCGAGAAATTGTGAGTCATGACCGTGGCATGGCGATGTCAATCGCCGTAACGTTCGATGTCTTCTGCACTCCACGTCTCGTCGATGGGGTTTAAGATCCATTGGGCAAAATTGACCAAGGTGTTTGACCCTCGAAATATTTTTCCACGTCCTCCAGGAATCTTGCTACAGTGAGGGCAATGACTAAAGATGGGTTCTTGGATACACTGCTCGCACGCTCGATGAGCCACGCATAAACTGGGAATGTGAATACCAGTCTCTTGCATGCATTCGAAATCAAAAAAGATAAAATTTCCTTTCTTCTGGGTATCTTCTGGTTGGGGTTGATATTTTTGAATGAAGCATTCGTGCACCAAGTCCACGATTTGGTGACAAATGTGACATCGTTTCTTCCCTCGACAAACGTGAAACTTGGCACTATTGGTACGTATGCCTTGTCCACAAGTAGGGTAAAATCTCAAAAGCTGACAAGCACTTTTCTGCTGTGAACCTTGCATCTTCAAATGTTGTTGGTAACAGGTAACACTGACAAAAGTGCGCTGACAAACAGGGCAATGCACTCGTACTTGGCCTTTGTCCAGACAAGGTTGAGAGGCCAAACATCCCTCACATTTTGATCCACAATGCTTGTGTTGTTCTCGATTAGTATAACCATAGTCACATTTTTCACAGTAGTAACCGTATCTCTGAAATCCAGTGATACTGGTAATGGTATCATAATGACCATCGTGATGATAGACGTGAATGTATTTTCCGTCTTTGAAATCGTGACCTCGAAACAAAAGAGGACCACGCACTTTATGAGGGAGTACTTTCAAAGTGTAACGTGGAGCCAAGACGTCTTGCAATTTTTGCATTTCTGGAATACCGCAAGGGGCGTCTTTGGATATCCCTGCTTGCTGTAACAGTAGTTCTGCTTCACTTCTTTGTTTGGATCGACCCAATTTTCGAATAGTTGTCCAGGCTCTTTTCCATTCTATCGTCTCGTTCTTGTTGGCATACGTTCGTCCCACGACGATGGCACGGGCTAAACACATCTGGTCTTGAGAATTGTTAATTCGGACGAGGCTTCGCTTCATGCTGCGAAGACTGTCCACCAATAACATATTTTTGCGTCCTGTCCCCTGGGGAAGAGACACGTGAGTCATGAACAGTGTGGCTTTTCCGTCGGTGATGTGAAACTTGTCGTTGGATTGTTGCACATGTTGTGATAGGTTAGTAAACTCGATCCAAACGGGAGACTTTAAATTATCGTGATGAATAAAAAGTCTCAAGCGATCGTCTTCTTTGGCTTGACATTGCTGTTTCAGTGCAGTTAACACAGAATCTCACACCTCGGTAATGAACCCTTCTGTATTCTCCAAAGGTACATTGGACTTGAAATCTTTAAACTTTACGGCATACGTGTAAGCCGTTGTTCTAAATTTTCGAGAGGAATGCCTTTCCGTCTCTCGAATGTAATAGTAATTTTCAGGGTTTACTAAGGGTGGTGCACTTTGCATGGATGTTGATTGCTTAGGTGTGGATTCGGGCTCACTCATGTCATCTTTAAAATCACTGGCATGAATTTGAGCCAAGACTTCAGCTACTGTACTAGGCGATACATTACGTTTCTGTCTCTTACTGTTTTCTCCTTTCTCCACAACATGATGCGGTCTTTTCATCTTGTCTGCAAAAAGTCAAATGACTACTTTTTAAAGACAATAACCCCTATATATTCATGTCCGATCCGTGCATATAAAAAGGGTTAGTGTCTAACCTTTCAGTATTCATTTCACTCTCACATTGACCAAAACGATGAAAGAACCTACAGAAGTGGAACTTCTCATCAGAGCTTTACGTGGGGTCATACGAAAGTTTTCTTCAGACAAGCCTACGGACTACTCTCCCTCCTTTCGAGATAAAAGTCAAGATACTTGCTATATCTGTAAGAAGAAAGGACATTGGGCTACAGAATGTCTAGATCGTGACAAAAAACAAAAAAGGTATCAATAGAGACAAAAGTCAAGATACCTGTTATTATTGTAAAGAGAAAGGACATTGGTCTCCAAACTGCCCTAAGAAAAAACAGGAGCAGGAGGAGGAGGAAAGGAATTCTGAACAGGAGGAAGAGGAGGAGGAGGAGGAAGAGGTACCCTCCGCCAAGGAAGAACCCCGACACGTTCACAAAGACAAGAAAAGAAGACGAAACGAAAGTGAAGAGAAAGAAGAAAAAGAAAAACCTGTGACAGTAAAGAAAATAAAAAAACAGAAAGAGTTAAACAGAAGAAACCTATGAACTTTTTAAAGTGGTATTGTGTTATGTTATGTTGCGATATTGAATTGTAACGTTTGTACCAGAATACACCAGAGAGAAAAAAAGTAAGTGTCTCTTGGTTTTGATTTTATAGAATAAGAACCTACACTCACACATTCATTCACTCACACGTACATCATGGAATTAAAAAAAATAAAAAAGTACTTTTGAGTTTTCCTTGAATTAGGCAATTGAAATAGTATTTCTTTTCGAAATAATTGGAGTGGCCCTGAAAAAGACCGTTGGTGTTTTGTGTGTTTAAAACAAAACAAACTCAGAAACGGGACGTAACCATCTTGAGCTGTCTTAAGCCTTTGCCACGGCCAAGGCCTACTTCGGGACTGGTTGTTCCTGTCAATGATTTGGTAGAAATCACTAATGGTGGTAAGGTAGACGTAGTCACAGAGAGATTGGGTTGTTTAGCTCGAGAAGGTCTTTTTCTCTTCGGTCGTGATAAAGAAGTCTGATACATTTGTTTCAGACTCCTTAACTCTGCTAAAATATCTAAAAGTACCGTCGTGACCGTTTGATTTTCACTATTCTCTTTCTGTCCATGGTCTTCTTTCTTCTCGGTTGCTGCTACTGTTTCTTCCTGGTGTTTCCTTCTTGCTTCTTCTTCCTGCTGATGCATAAGAAAAGCTTGTTCTTCTAATTTCTGTTGTTGTAAAAATCGCTCCAATTCTTCTTTTTGTCTTTGCTTAAAATCATCGACGTGTACATAAGAAGAAGCAGAAGGCAACGAAGGTTCCGGAATAAATTCTTGTGATGTTAAAAAATCAACAATATCCCAGTTAAAATCAACTTCTTCTGGATGTAGATTTGTCATGACCTTAGTAGTCACTGCTGGTCCATGACTTGCTGTCTCTACTCCTGGCTCACTCCAATTTATCGTCTTCTTAGTGTCCGACATCATTGAACAACTCTGTCGCATCGATTGACTGAACACAAATATAGGTAAAGTGACGTCACAGACCGCTCTCTTCCGATTGGATGACTGTGACTGACGTTTGTAACGCACGTTTGGATTGGTGGATACACTCAATCCGTTTCGATCCGCTCTTCACCTATAAATAACCGCAGTACACAGCATTCGCTTCACCTGTTTCTCATTACAAGATGTGGACTAACGTAGAATCTTCTACCCTTGTTTCTACCATGCTGTTTCGGACTGACATACCCATGTATGTTAGATCATCATGGACAATTATACGAATGACGGATACAACCCTTTGGAAAAGAAGGATCTATGTAGAGAGGCAAGGCTGTTTGAAGAGAGTCTTACTATACGGTCCGGAGGTGAGGAGAAGTTTAAGGAAGAGAAGAAGATTTGTAAGATGTCCTCTAAGTTAACAAAATACTGTTAACATTACACATAACGGCCCTTTTCAGGGCCACTCATAGATCTCGATAAGATATTAGCTTTCTTTGCTACCATTTTTCCCCTTGTCACTAGACAGTCCCCTATACCCATACAAATCATATTTCCCATGTTCCATTTCCCTTGTCCCTATACAGTCCCACCATGTTCAATTTTTCTTGTCCCTATAGTGTTCCACGACATTTTGTCCCCATAGTGTCCCAAGCACTTTTTGACTGGATTTCCCATTGTCCCTATAAATCTTGTCCCCATAGTGTTCCAAGCACTTTTTGACTGGATTTTCCATTGTCCCTATAGTATCCCCATATACTACTACAACATTTTGGTTTGTTTCCTGATAGAGGAGTTTTTTGTAAAGCCTACAGTGGGATTAATGCAAGATTAGGGAGGGGGAATACGTTTAGTCAACTAAATTTATTCTTTGAAGAAGGACACCTGAAACGAAAAGTGTGGATATAGCTCCCTCTTCCCATATCCACCTAGTATATCAGCCAGTGTGTAAAAAAAGATTATTTTAACCTCAGTCTGAAATTGAGAAACAAAGCATTTCAATAGACCAAGTTACCCAAAACTTTGCAGTCTTCCGACACAACTGCGGCAGAGCGTATGAAATTTAGGCAGGTTCCATTTTTGAAGTAATCGTCACCAGGCGGTATCTCGATCGGAAGACACAAATCTCTGCAGAGAGAAGGGACCAACTAATTAATTGTGCAACACGTTGTCTTTAGTTATATAGGATCTCCGCTAGTACAGACACTTAGACCGTGACCATCTGCCTCTGCTTAACAATGAGTGGGACAAAAAGTTTAAATAACAACTTTTAATAGCTTTATTTCTGGAATAATTAAATTTTAATGCCCTGACCATTTAAAAAAATATAATCATTACAAACGAAAGTCAAATTCGAAATGGAAAGCTATAATTAAATTTTAAATGTTCAACATCAATGGGGAGTTTTGAGGTCAATTGAAACTTTGTAACGTAAGGCATATTAATAGAATACAACAGTGAAACGTAAATAGTCAAGGGCTAATAAGACGTAATTACATGTATTTTATATGTATAGGTTGTATAGTTGAGAGAGTTAGAATGTATATATAGTTGGAAAAACAAAATCATACTTGTTTATTATATATAGATAAATGGATAGGTAAAAATATTTAGGTACTAACTAGATTTTGAGAGAGAGAGAGAGAGAGAGAGAGAGAGAGAGAGAGAGAGAGAGAGAGAGAGAGACTGTACTGATCAAATTATACTCTTAGCTCAATTATTCGTTTATCAGGATTTGTGAACTTTTATTTTATCCATTTACTTATCAAGAGTAATGTAGTCATCTTGAAAACGAATGGCATGCATATAATTATTAGAGAATCCGACCATAGTGACTGATTAAATAACACTAGTGAATAATTTGATAACAATAGTGAATGATTTGATAATACTAGTGAATGATTTGATAACACTAGTGAATAATTTGATAACACTAGTGAATGATTAGAAAACACTAGTGAATGATTAGATAACACTAGTGAATAATTTAATAACACTAGTGAATGATTTAATAACACTAGTGAATGATTTGATAACACTAGTGATGATTAGATAACACTAGTGATGATTAGATAACACTAGTGAATAATTTAATAACACTAGTGAATGATTTGATAACACTAGTGATGATTAGATAACACTAGTGAATAATTTAATAACACTAGTGAATGATTTAATAACACTAGTGAATGATTTGATAATACTAGTGATGATTAGAAAACACTAGTGAATAATTTAATAACACTAGTGAATAATTTAATAACACTAGTGAATAATTTAATAACACTAGTGAATAATTTAATAACACTAGTGAATAATTTAATAACACTAGTGAATGATTTGATAACACTAGTGAATGATTTGATAACACTAGTGAATAATTTGATAACACTAGTGAATAATTTAATAACACTAGTGAATAATTTAATAACACTAGTGAATAATTTAATAACACTAGTGAATAATTTAATAACACTAGTGAATAATTTAATAACACTAGTGAATGATTTGATAACACTAGTGAATGATTTGATAACACTAGTGAATGATTTGATAACACTAGTGAATGATTAGATAACACTAGTGAATGATTTGATAATACTAGTGATGATTAGAAAACACTAGTGAATAATTTAATAACACTAGTGAATAATTTAATAACACTAGTGAATGATTTGATAACACTAGTGAATGATTTGATAACACTAGTGAATGATTTGATAACACTAGTGAATGATTAGATAACACTAGTGATGATTAGAAAACACTAGTGAATGATTAGATAACACTAGTGAATAATTTAATAACACTAGCGAATAATTTGATAACACTAGTGAATGTTGCTGTTGTAGGGTTTAACGCCATTTTTCAGCACAGGATAGCCTATACATGGCGGCCAGTATTATTGGTGGAGGAAGAACCCGGGAAAACCCCCGGAAAAAAACTCCGACCCACGAGAAGGTCAGACAGAGGTGAGATGGCAGTAATCCGTAACGGAAAGCGCTTTAGACCACTCGGCCACTTGGGTCCCCGCTAGTGAATGATTAGATAACACTAGTGAATGATTTGATAACACTAGTGAATGATTAGATAACACTAGTGAATGATTTGATAACACTTATTATTGTCCGTTTAATTGTTGGCCAAGCAGTATGTATCGATTCTCCTAATAAGTATCATGTAAACAACATATCATAAACGTCACTATTGGGTGCTAAATTTTCGTAAAATCTATCACGCTAAGAAAGAAACTTTTTGGTGGATCGTTGAAGACAAGTCCCTTTTATATGCAAACACATAACTGTCAAAGATCTCTCACAAGTTACGTATCATATCATCAACATGTGTCAGATCAAATTAAAAGACAAATCAAACAAATATGTTTTAGAATTGTTGTTGTGTTTAACGCCATTTTTCAGCACACGATAGGCTAAACATGGCTGCCAGCATTAATGGTGGAGAGACGATTACTGGAAACCCGCCATAAAGAACCATCGACCCACGAGAAGCTACTGGCAAGCTTTCTTCCATACCCACATTGGTCGAATCTGAGATTGGAACCCACAATGACAGAAGAGATATGGCAGTGTTCCGTAATTGAAAGCGCTTTAGATCACTCGGCCACTCGAGGCCACATTATTTTGTATCTGTAATCTGATAAACTTCGTGAGGATAACTAAGGACCGGAAAGTCATTGAATCCTTGACCGTTACAAATATTATGGTTACAATGTAAGTCTTAAATTAAAGTAGAAATATTGATTACTTATTTGTCAAAACTTGCTTAAATTAATAAATAATCACATTATTACGTATGCGGAAGAAAATATGAGTCTGGCCTTGACATTAATTTCATGATGAAATAACACATCCAACTGATGAAAAAAGCTATATCCAGGTTTGCACAAGAAGGGTACACGGAAAGACTATTTAAAGCTGCCATGTAATGTGGCGCTATCGCAAGGTGTAAAACTTGAAGAACACAAAATCATTCGGAATTGAACACGAGCTCTTGTTGGTAAATTAACTCACAGTTTCTGTACTTGACCCTGACCAGTGACTTTAAATAAAATTTATTTTATCATGTATCCCTCCCACCATTGTTTTGACTTGCTCTTGGGTAAGTGCATTGCAAATCTGATCTTCTCGGAACCGAATCTGAACTTGTCCATGGAATCGGATAAGTTGAATTGTAAATCCGTTATTTAAATATCAACCCACTCAGTTAATTGTAATTCATATATTTATGAACAGTAAACACTATATACTAATGTTGCTACTGTTGTCTTCTTTTTTTCTTGTTTGTTCAATTAAAATGATCAATAATTTTACGTTTAAAAGGTATACAAAATAGTAATTCCAACTTGTGTACCGTGGTGTTGGCCCCCACCCTCATCTGATATTGATGATGTCGGCGAAACGAAATTACTGGACATGGATGTTGCATCTTTTTAGTGAGATCTAAGGTTCCAAATGATGAAATTTCTTGTCATTTTTCCAGCACGAAAACTATCTTTACTTTTTTAAATGAACAAGAATCTTTCATACGTACGCGATAAACTCCACATAACGGTCGACATAGAACGGTCGCATTTTTACAAAATATACTTTTGTAACGAAAAGTTTCGACACATTATGAAGACACAAATTTGTTATCCGTATTTTAATATTGTAATATACACGTGTCTAACACCTATACCTGTTTAATGCCATATCATACTTGTGTTTAATATTGGAATATACATGCGATATATACTACATTACACCTATGTTTGATACTGCACTATTTCTGCATTTAATATTGCAATATACAAATGTTTAATACTACGTTATCCCTATGTTTAATATTGCATTACACCTTTGTTTCATATTGCATTATACATGCGTTTAATATTGCAACATATAATACTACATTATAATCTGTGTTTGTTATTAATACGAACATATCCCTTTGTAAAATCTGCCATTCTTCGTTTCATTTATTTTTCTAATCACTGTCTTTTCGCTGAAAAATTCATATTTTTAAAACGAAATTAGACATCTATCGAAGGAAGGACTTCAGATAAATAGTACTACATATCATTATCTTGCATTTTGATCGTAACAGAACTAATCATTCCCAAGCAAACATCGACCTACACTGCTAAATGCCAAATTCAAGTATAATAGGCTGGAAAGCTTAGGATTGCAAATCTGGCATTTGACCCGCTTGGATAGGTTTAAGAAGGTCAAATTGAATAACAAACGTTATCAAAGATCTAGCTATTGTTTAAAAATTATATTCGTCCAAGACATTGTCTCTGGAAACCTATTTGACGCCGAAATAATGATCTACAGGTATTGGTTACCTGACTTGGTTTTAGGTAAGGAAACAACACGATATACCATAATTCTACTAAATGGTTCGTCAAATTCAGGAATAGACAGACGAGCCTTGGGTATCTTCTAATTGGAGTTTCCTACCATTTGACAAATATGACACGTTTTACAGTATTTGGCAACATCACTTTTTAATTTTAGCCAATAAATGTGAGTCATGATCTTGTGATAAGTCTTATTAATCTCTAAAAGACCAGCCAAAGAATTTTCATGGGTCAGACTAAGTATTTCCTGTCTGTAAAGTTTTGGAACTACAATTTGATAGTTCACTGGCTACTTATCAACAGCAGGTCGCTGGTGAGGTCTCCATTTTTTCACAAGAATTCCATTTTTACGCCGTTACAAAAAAAAGCCCCAACTTGCGAAATCACATGAGGTGTGGGGTGGGAGAGAAGTCACTTGATCGTTTAAATCACGTATTAATAACGACGAGAACCAATCATTTATAAATAATAATTTGACATGTTTTCGTGGTTCTCACTGACCTTGACAAGGTCAGGATCTAGGTCGACATTAATTGTTTTCCAAAGAAAATTCGGTCAACTGAATAACGGGGAAAAAAAGCATCATCTCTAGTGAATACATTTAAATGGAATAGCATGTAACGAAAAATAAAAAGAATTTAAAACTGACAAACAATATTAAATTAAAACAAGTGTATATCAAGTCAGATATACGTAGCATTATGTATGTATGTAATCTCTTCAAATAGACAGGCAAAGATACTTACAGATTGTTTTTGTCAACTCCACAACATTCGGGTGCACTGCCATCAGATCCTATAATAAACACAAAAGAAACAAAAATCAGTGTGTGTGTGTGTGTGTGTGTGTGTGTGTGTATAGTGCACATGACTGACACCTTCACGATATACCAGTGAAATAAGCTTCTCAAAAATTATGTATACATTTTCAATTTCAAATTGCCATTTTTTTAAATGACATAATTGTTGAATGTAGGCTTAGTGTGCATGAGTGGACCAGTTCAACCAGTTCAAGATCACGTCTTTAATATGCGTTATTCTCGTTCATTAGCGAGCTCCTGCGAGAAGTTGATGACATAAACATATATTCGGATACTCCAGAGTGGTAGCAAATACTTATTGATGGACGCACTATGGATGTCAGTCTTTGTGAACTAAAAAGTGAAATCTTTGATTTATGAGATATTCAACAGATTATTAGGACCGCACTAGTTTCAAAATTAATATATAGTAAACTATGTTTGCTTGTAAGACGATGTCATATCCCATTAGTAAGTCCGCATTTTGTACTGATTCTAGAAGAGGGTGATCTGGGAACAATCTGCACTTGATCTTCATTATGTGACTATATTTATAAAATTTATTTCTTGTTTATTGCGACTTAGTTTTCTAAGCATTTTGCAAGCAGACCGATCAAAGCATATGGAAATACCAGCACTCTACAGCAACGCGCAAATGACAAGTAAAGTCGACGATTGCTTGATAAGTTGATAATTTTTAATGACACTATAGAAAAACATTAAAGCGCGATTGTCATGTTTTCATTTCATTCTTTGCACGGACCACATGTCATATCTATGGGTAACATAGGTTTTCGAAAAGCTTGGAAATCGTGGGACTTCTCACACTAACTCTAGATTATACATACCAGCAAACAATTTGTACAGACTTTTATTACACTTTCGCTCGGCTTAGATCTCACGCGATAGTGTCGTTGAACGAAACCAATACGCGATTTAACATTTTCATAGTGCACATGACTGACACCATCACGATATACCAGTGAAAAAAGCTTCCCAAAAATTATGTATACATTTTCAATTTCAAATTGCCATTTTTTTGGAAATGACATAATTGTTGAATGTATACTAATTTTCATGAGTTGACTTGGGTCGATGAAATGATGTGGTTCACATCGTGTGAAACGGGTATGAATCCGTCGTCATAAAACTTCACGCGACTCCAAATCAAGGAACAAACAATATTTCTGATATGTCAAAATGTTACCGTTGTCGCTTTCGAAGTAAGATTTCTAACTTTGCAGTAAGAAGTTTTACCTGGAATTGTTGAATATAATGTTATGACAAAATGGCCGTGTGATCACACCACAGTGTCATGTTGGTATCGTAGATGTTGATTTATCAGAGCTACAAATATCTCGTTCAGTAAAATGATACTCATATATCACATGACTGCCTTGTTATTGAGACCCCTTAACTCGTATCATAACCTGTCGATATCGCACACATGTAATATAATGACGCTTAGGCGTAATGACTGCAGCATCCACCATTTATCTGAGGTAGTATCTTTACACTGTATTGTATTTCTGTTGAATAAATGATTCATGTTGGGTTTTTGTTGTTGCCAGGTGGTACATATACCTATATCAAATGAATTGTGTGAATCACTAAACTAATTTGAAACTCTTTTTTCGTCAAGGTATAGATGTCACGTAAAAACCAAAACACAACACATACAAATGAGAGAGAGAGAGAGAGAGAGAGAGAGAGAGAGAGAGAGAGAGAGAGAGAGAGAGAGAGATCTGATTTGCGGTTTGAAAAAATACGCTACTTGTGGACACCGGTGTTAGGCCTATATCGTGAGCGATGAATTGTCCCCACTGGAACAACATTAAAGATGCTTCATTTGTTTGAGTTGTCGATCCGGACAAACTTTTGTGGATATTATTACTGACGGTCCGGGGATTAGGGAGTTTTTTCCCTTTTTTCCCCCTGTATCGTGGAATGCTTGTTACAACGCTATTAGGGCCCTCTGAAATTTAGGAATTATAAAACGTTTATGAGTAATAAATATCATATACATATAAGCATCAGGAGAGAGAGAGAGAGAGAGAGAGAGAGAGAGAGAGAGAGAGAGAGAGAGAGAGAGAGAGAGAGAGAGAGAGAGAGAGAGTAATGACTACAAACACGCTGACAAACGGTCACGTAATACGGAATATAGAGATCAAAACACTTTGAAAATAATCACTATTACAACAGAGGCAGTCCAACATACATACAATAAAATGCAGATAAAACAATGACAAAACAAATTGAAGATTTGAAATGACACAAATACCGATTGTGACAAAAAAAAAGACATGGAAGCGGAGAAGATTGGTGGAAGGAATCCATATAATTCTGGTTCATTTATAATACAAACACTTTCATCTCACCAATCTCTCTCTCTCTCTCTCTCTCTCTCTCTCTCTCTCTCTCTCTCTCTCTCTCTCTCTCTCTCTCTCTCAGAATATCTTTATCTCTGTTTCTCCCTCCACCCACATCCGTCCCATCCTATCTATCTGTTCATCCACCTACATCTGACGCAGATAAATATATTTTAGGGGACGTGGAGGGTTGGGGTTGCGGAGATGAAAAATACAGAGGGATAACTTGTTTCTTTTGCATTATTATTTAGAACAATATTGACATACTCATTGTATCTCTCTACCCAAGAAAACACTGGTAGAATGATGAAAAACATAAATCTATACGCACAATTGCTCAGGCAGACAATTAAACCATCATACAACTTGACAGCCTAGAACGTAAACGTAACAATGAGTGATATCATTGTGTGTGATATCATAGTGTGTGATATCATAGTGAAAGACCTACAATGTAAAATTGCTACTGAATAGCTGGATCAAACTGACAGAGTAGGTAAATTCATAGTACATACTTTCATATGCCGCTGGCAATAGCCGTCTCTGCGGTTTGAAGCTCATACCCCATTGAGGATGGTCCACGTTGTTGCAGGAACCATCGATTGTTCTGTAGGGGGAATCTATATATAGGGAACAGTTGATTGATTTTGAGACACAGATACCTTGCCCCTGCAGTTGCTGTTTAACGGTATCCATGGTGATGAACGACTTTCCTCTGCCAAAGAGTAAATATTCTTGGGTTTAAATCGACAACTGAGACAATCATAAAATGAAGTGTATGAAACGTTAATGAAATAAACTAATACTTTATTGAAGAAATGAGCTGGTCATGTGATAGTCAGAAGGGTAATATTGCAAAATAGATGCCATGTTTTCCGTGATGACTTATTTATTAACATTGCTTACATGTTAATAGTCTTACTTTCTCTCTATCCCCATCGGTCCCCTTTCTTTTCGATACGTCAATCAATAATTCAATATATTGATCCCTTTCTATCCACGTATTATCCGTCACCTATTTAACGATCACCCCGTTAATCCAACCACCCTTTCTGTCCTCGATCCAGGACCGGCACTTCCGCTAGGCGAACTAGGGCGCTGAGCTAAGGGTTTATTTCATGATGGGCGGGTGGGGGAGGGCGTGAGTGGAAGGGGGACGCCATAAATCTGATCTCGCCTAGGGCACCAAAATGCTTTGCACCGGCGCTGCATTGATCTATCTATAATTGTTAATTGTTAATTGTAATCAAATGCTTCTCTCTGGAGAGAGAGAGAGAGAGAGAGAGAGAGAGAGAGAGAGAGAGAGAGAGAGAGAGAGAGAGAGAGAGAGAGAGAGAGAGAGATGATGCCTTTGTTGAAGAACGTTCATGACTGAATCCAACAGTTCTTTGTCTTTTGTACTGTGATCTTTGCTTCCTAATCTGTTATGGAATAAGAACAGCTGATCCAAAGATTTACCGCCATTTATAGTCCTGTTCTCTGTCAACAAATGTAAAATTACTTTATGAAAATATCGATTTCACACAACCCGCTTGCAATCTTCGCTTCCTCGTAAGATCATGGCAATCGGTAGAAATTAAAAACAACTGCAAAGTATTCGCCCAGTTGTCGAATTAGGTGAAAGTTAAAATATAGAATCTATTATACGTATATGATAACCCGTTTGATCAAAATTTAAGCAGAATTTAAATGTAGCACAAGACTTACGTATTGTATTCTTTATCGTCTGATTTATGAAAACCGAAAAACATTAAAATTACAGCATGATACATATTTGTACGGCATGATACATATATGTACGGGATGATACATACATGTACGGCATGATACATATATGTACGGGATGATACATACATGTACGGCATGTTACATATATGTACAGCCTGATACATATATGTACGGCATGTTACATATATGTAACGTCCCTAAATAATTTTGAGCATTACAAAGCAACCAGCATCAATATCAGAAAGTGCTTGAACCTGAGGCAGATCAGAAAGTGCTCGAACCTGAGACAGATCAGAAAGTGCTTGAACCTGAGGAAGTATTGTCAGATCAGAAATGCTTGAGCATGAGAAGGTATTGACAACGCACATGCAATTAAAGAAAACGCAGCTACTGGTTTCAGCTAATATAGATCAGAACTTTGTCTCATTCATTGTCTCCTGGTAATTTCAATGTAATTGCATCAGTACTTTGTTTTATACAGTGTCTCCTAGTAATTTCAATATAATGTTATCGGTACCTTGTCTGATTAATTGGCTCCTGGTTATTTCAATATAATGTCATTGGTACCTTGTCTCATTAATTGGCTCCTGGTAAGTTCAATGTCATTAGTATATTGTCTTGCACCTTGTCTTCTGGTAATTTTAATATAATTTTATATGTACATTGTTTCATACCCTGTCTCCTGTTAGCTTCGATTAAGGCAGATTTAATTGTTTCTGCTATCTCTTTGGGATTCAAGCCATGCAAGACGGGTGAAAGTGACACAATGACAAGGATGGCGCACAGAATAGACTGCATAAGTGACATCTGCAATATCAGAAAACAAAACAATTATCTCAAACTTAAGGAAAGGACAAAATTCTAGTTACCCTCTTGGACTGGATCTCTACATCTAAGTTAGGGCCACAAATGAGACCCCATTTCCAAACATTTCATGGATTTATATATTAATTAACGTTTTTGAAAAGGTCTGGAAAATACATGAAAGGTCTGGAAAATACATGACTTGCTAGATTCAGTTATGATATTATTTAAATACTTTATTACAGTCCAAGAATACTATAAAAATGTAAAATATTAACAAGACACGCATGCATGTAATGTATGTATGTATGTATGTATGTATGTATGTATGTATGTATGTATGTATGTGTGTGTGTGTGTGTGTGTGTGTGTGTGTGTGTGTGTGTGTGTGTGGTTTAATGACACTAAAACACAATCCTGGCTATATTGTACTTAATTAGTTTAGGTATTCCAAATCAGAATCTTACAAATAAATTAAAGCGAAAGGGAAGCGATAACATTCTTAAATTAAAAGGGTGAGTTTTCTTTATCCTACATCCCCATAGAACATGATGTTCAGAAGGCTTAATCTATGTATGATAAATTCCTTATGCGCATACCGTAAAATCTACCTCCTTCATGACGTGATCACCTTCCAATAGCAGGTACTGCACACAGAGGCGTAGCGATGATATTTTGCGCCCGGGGACAAACTATAAAATTGGCGCCCCAGCGATCTTGTGACAGATTTATTACCCTTGTTTTCTTATTATAATGTAACGTTGCAAGCCTCATTTTGGCGCCCCTGTACCTTGGTGCCCGGGGACATATGTACCCTCCCCGCACCCCCCTCGCTACGCCTCTGACTGCACAATACAATATCTAGCAGTAAGAGCCTTTTCGTCTCTTTAAAATATATTTAAAATAGTTGCTAATCAGTTAATAAAATATGTTGTATTTACATGAACTATACAAAACTATATAGTGCTTTTATGACAACGCTTGTATTAGCAACTTTAATATGCCATCAGATTTCAGTATGATGTTCTTCGGAACATATCTACATTGGAAGGGTATTTTTTTTAATTATAGAAAAGGCACAAGTCAGTGTGCTACTTGAAGATTCAAGTATACCTAATTGATGCTAATTTATGCATTGATTTGCGATTACTTATTGGTAAGCTTGTTGGAGTTTTAGGCTGCTACAGATTCCATAAAGAAAAACACTTTGGCCTGATTGCCCAACACAAATATAAACAACAAATCCGCTTTGAAATTACACACACACACACACACACACACACACACACACACACACACACATATATATATATATCTATATATATATATATATATATATATATATACATATATATATATGATTTTTTGTACTTCTACAGTTCTTATTTGATGATTGTTGTCCTTCATCGTTCCACTCATATGTGCAAACAAACCGTCATATATATATATATATATATATATATATATATATATATATATATATATATATATATGTGTGTGTGTGTGTGTGTGTGCGTGTAATTTCAAAGCGGATATATATATATATATATATATATATATATATATATATATATATATATATATATATATATATATATATATATATAATCTATAGAGAGATAAATTAATATAATTGTTCATAAGTGCGCACAAACACGGACATTCCTATATATAACATAACTAAACACACACACACACACACACACACACACACACATATATATATATATATATATTTCAAATATGTTGACCTATCGCCCCGCATAAGGTAACATTAATTGCGCATCGGAATGAAATGAGTTCTTCCACGTCAACGTCTTCGAGTAGGCGTAGGACTCGTTATATCTTGCTTTCAATTCCTACTAGTTTAATATCCCATGCAAACACACATAATGGGATTCATGGTGAAGACACAATGATCATAATGATATAAAATGACAAGGACAATATCTTGTTACACTCATGTTGCAATACGCAACATACGAGGAAAAATATTAGTATTTATATGCGCATATATGTACTCATGTGAGGCCTGGACTCTGACAGCAGAATTACAATGAAATATCCAGGCACTTGAAATGAGATGCTACAGAACCATCCTTCGCATCTCTTACATGGAACACATCACAAATGAAGAAGTACGTAGCACCATCAAGCGCAAAGTAGGCCAATATGAAGACCTCTTCAACACCGTCAAAAAGAGAAAGCTGAAATGGTATCGCTAAGAGCCAACAGTCTATCCACAACAGTACTGCAGGACAGCATCCAGGGTGAGAGAAGGAGAGGTAGACAGAGAAAAAAGTGGACTGACAACATCACATAATGGACCAGGAAAAGTTTTGTGTAGACAAAGACATTGGCACATGATCAAGACAAGTGGAGGGTATTCTTCAGATGTTCAGCAGCACAGTGCTTCGACGACCATAATATATCAAGAGACTGATGATGATGATGATGATAATGATGACGATGATGGCGATGATGATGATGATGATGATGATGATGATGATGATGATGATGATGATGATGATGACATCAGCCATGGACATTCTACTTATTTTTCACAGCAATTGTTATTTAAATCAGATTGACTACAATATGAAATTTTATGCTCCAACGGAGAATGAACAAGTTTAAACTTACATATACATATGTTTTACATACAGACATGATAGATGGAACACAGATTAATAAGAAGGGTACTAATTATTTTCCTATGGTGAACCTATTGTACTTTTCTATTCCTAAAGAAATTAAATTAATTTTTTTTATGGCCCTGACCCGACCCCACTTAATTTTTTAAAAAAGACAAAAAACAACAAAAAAAACAAATACATCGAGTAAAGATGATATGAAATAAACGCAATTTTGATAATTTAGTATAAATCAATTTTCGTCTATTTATGTATATCTGTATTTTGGGTATAGGACTTTGTCTATTTATGTCTGTCTGTATTTTGGGTATTTATGTAAGTCTATCTACCTTTACAACTGACTTTGTGTCTGTACATTCGCCTTTTACACACACACACACACACTGGATGTCTTACAACATATTTTGTCAAGTCGTAGAATACAGTCAGTGAGCATATTTAGTACGAGTGATTACACATCGATATTATATCTAACAAGGATTAGCATGTCAACGCTTGAGAAAATCGAAATGGATGTAAAACCAGCAGTACGTAACAGTTCATTTTTTCACTATTTTTTATCATTGCAACTCCTCAACCTCCCCAATCCTTCCTACTCCCACCACTCCGTCCTATACATGGGCGGACAATATCACGTGATTTCCACATTTTCCTTGATTAAAAATAAATCTGATCGTCGAGAACGGTAAATAGACGATGCCTCTAGAAGTCTCGAAGAACACACACACACACACACACACACACACACACACACACACACACACACACACACACACACATTCATGTATTGTTGTATAACACAATTATCAGACATCTAGTTTTAACTAACAAATAGGTTTGTATCACTTGAAACTGTTGGTGATATTTGAGGAGTATTCGTGCAAGAGAATGAATGACAATCACAGATACAAAAGAGCGATAAAACAGTAATTACTTTTCAAACCCAATTCATTCATGTTCATTATTTCCCACCTATGTCAGTTTCAAAATGGGTTCTAACAATACAGTGTTTATAAACTTGAGACGGAAGCTAGAAGGGACAGAAAAAATACATGCATGATAGTTAATTCGGACAGGTATTCAGCAGAAACTGGTGTCTCACCTGTGTCTGTGCGGTAACGTTGTCCTTTTGTATCTACCCTGTCAAAACCTGAATAGGGGCCACGAGTGGCCGAGTGGTCTAAAGCGCTCTCCGTTACGGATCACTGCCATCTCACCTCTGTCTGCGTGGGTTCGAATCTCAGATTCGACAATGTGGGTATCTGAGAAAGCATGCCAGTAGCTTCTCGTTGGTCGGTGGTTCTTTCCGAGGTTTTTCCCCCGGTTCTTCCTCCACCATTAATACTGGCAGCCATGTATAGCCTATCGTGTGCTGAAAAATGTCGTTAAACCCTACTACAACAACACAAAATCTTTTATTATACTGTTGACGCTGCCGTCACCATCAGAAAATTGATACAGCATCTATGTCTCAAAATGACTTTACATGAGAGAGAGAGAGAGAGAGAGAGAGAGAGAGAGAGAGAGAGAGAGAGAGAGAGAGAGAGAGAGAGAGAGAGAGAGAGATCATTGTATTGTATTGTCTTATCTTGGTTCGATGATAATTCTTGAATCTATGTGACGTATTTGACAACTTGTAGAACTGAAGAAAAAAAAAAAACAGGAAGCAATATTCACTACACGTCTTACCTTTATTGGGTGGTATTTGTTCAATCCTTTGAAACGTTCTGTTTACCGAATGAATATGCTTTATACATTTTAAAAGGATTGCAGGATCACGTGACTTGATGGTATGCGTACATGTGGAGGAAGTAATTACAACTTGTAAATGCCAATCACGACTGATACATGATCTTTAAGTAGTCCTTCCAGTATTATTATCTAAGTAGTTATAATTATAACTCGTAGAATAGATGATTCTTTCACATTCTGTGCAAAACAATGTAACATTTGTACCAATACGAAGACAATGTCCTCCTTTATATATACTATTATTATCATTATCTTTACAAAATACGTAATGTTATATTCCATACTAGACATATATTACAGTGATATATGATAATTATTTACTAACTCCTTGAAATTTTTCTGCTTTTGATATGAAGTCTAAAATATGGTGGCATCATTTCGTTTATAGCACATACGCAAATTTCTATAAACATTTTTCAACTGCAGGCCTATATATCAATGATGGATTTCTACTCATTTATTAATCATAAATGACATATGAAAATAACAATAAAAATATTAATATTTCCTGTTTTCTAAATGACATTAAAATGGTACACAATTTCATTGGAGTCCTTTTGTACTATTCCTTTCTCCCCTTTCGTGCGTAAGGGACAAAAGAACAAAACAAAAGAGTGAAAGATAAAAACATATGGCGCTGGACGAAAACATTAAAATCAAACTTTTACCACGTAACCTACACTAATCTGGTTCGTTGTAACGCTGTGTTTACAATTTCCATTGGATCTATGTACAGTGATCATAGCATCAATAATACATAGTTGCAATAGCCTGTCGACCCTATGATTATATTTTAAATTTGCACATACTGTATCGTATTTAATGCTTTGTTGTAAGTGTTTCTTAAACCTATTATAATATCTTAAAATTCGATTATTATTCATTAAGTATACATATGTCGGAATGGTCGTCCCCGTTCCCCCTTCTCTCTCTCAGTCTCTCTGTCTTTGTATCTGTCTATGACTTTGTCTTTCCCTGTGGATTAACGTTGCTTGATACGAGTGAAAATTCATGAAAGAGGGTATAGTTTTGTAATAGTTAACAATGTTAATTAAAGCAGAATAATAACTTCGATGAACTGTCAATATATTCAAATACTTTAATGACCTCGCGCTGGTTCGTAATTTTGCTTAGATTCTATTCCACACTAATTTCCATACGCCAGTACGTGAATACCTGACAGTTCATGTTCAGTGTATAAGAAGCTAACTGTGTTTCTCGTGCACTACCTTTTTAATAAAAAGCTTATTTCATGTTTAATAAATCATGAGTGGGTCTTATATTGATTTGATAAATCTGAATAAAAATAGAAACTAAAAAATAGCAATAAACTTACCAGTTTGCATATGTGATTGTGAACAGAAAGAAAGATCGTATAACTACAGTTTTTAGCGGACACACTCTCAGGGTTGTGAACAGTTCATTCACTCGGTCAATACATAGTTACCCGTAACTCATCCTAACTCCATTCAAGGTGCAAATATAGGCATTTTTATGTGATATAAAATAAAATATATGTAGAGCTTATACGCTGTACGCGAAAAGCCTAGTTTTCTTTTAATGAAAATGTATACATTTCGTTGTATATCACAGTTACAGCGCACATACTGTATATATATATATATATATATATATATATATATATATATATATATATATATATATATATATATATATATATATATATATATGTATATATATATATATATATAGGTCATTTAGCGGCAAACGACCCTTTCAGGTGCGTTATTTCAAGCGAATGGCTTGGGCAGAAGCGCATACCTTAATTGCATATTTTACACATTAGGCTTGATACTTCAAATATCTTTTGATAGTACTTATACTATTATTATAAGTACTTATACTATTATTATTAAAATCTGCAAGAGTATGCTATAATATTATATGTGTGTAACATAATACTAATACTAGATTATGCATGTATAATAATACTAATAATAGAATAAGCATGAAACATAATACTAATAATAAAATGTGTATGTAACATAATACTAATAATAGAATATACATGTAACATAATACTAATAATAGAATATGCATGAAACATAATAATAATAATAGAAAATGCATGTAACATAATACTAATAATAGAATATGCATGTAACATAATACTAATAATAAAATGTGTATGTAACATAATACTAATAATAGAATATGCATGAAACATAATACTAATAATAGAATATGCATGTAACATAATACTAATAATAGAATATGCATGAAACATAATACTAATAATAGAATATACATGTAACATAATACTAATAATAGAATATGCATGTAACATAACACTAATAATAGAATATACATGTAACATAATACTAATACTATAATATGCAAGTAACATAATACTAATACATGTAATAGAATATGCATGCAACATAATACTAACAATAAAATATGTATTTCACTTTTTGAAGAAGAACTGTAACTTGATAGCAATACAAATACAATGCAACTGCCTTGAACCAGACTCGTTTTGAAACGGCATATCTGTTATATTAGCGATTACCTTTGACTTAAATCCGAAATATTTACAATGACGGCGCTAGATGTTCTTTCTAAAGCTTTATGTTAGCGATTACGTTTGACTAAATGCGAAATATTTAGAATGACGGCGCTAGATTTTCTGTCTAAAGCTTTAACATTTTATTTTATCCTTTACTCTTTGCCATGTCAGATGGACAGGATGGTTAATTCGAGTAAAATGCCTTTTGCACGATTGCAGCTCTGAAGAGTGTTCTCCCTTGAAAAAAATATGTTGGAGCTGACAATTGGGAAAAAACACACGTGTTGTTTCTAGAATAAGATTTGCTACGAATTGACCCCCCCCCCCCACAAACCGATAAAAACTGAATGAATACCTCGCCACATGTGTTAACTGCTAGATATCGTTCTGCAATTTGTTTATCCTTCAGAGAGAGAGAGAGAGAGAGAGAGAGAGAGAGAGAGAGAGAGAGAGAGAGATCAACATTGTGTAAAGTTATTTACGTTGGTACCATGAGATTGTTAAAATATCTTAATGCTAACTTTCATGGACTATGACTATTCAGTACATATTGTAATTAGGAAAACTATCTGACGCAGACGGCTCTCAAAATGACTGCTCCCATGTGCTTTAAAAATGAGTCTGAACTATCTCAACGTACTCATTACCATTTATTAAAATAGGAAACATGACTTTAATCACCAGCTTCTGAAACGGGATAAAAGAGTAATACAATATATAACAAGCAGTCCAAAAAGAGAATATGACCAATTGTAGTTACTGTCCTGTGAAAGGCGAACATAATAAAAAAGGCAACACATAGCCCACATTACATCCTTCAATCACCCAACAAAATCAAGAAAATTAAAAGTCATTATGAAATACCCAAGATATACAAAGTCGTTTTCAAATACTTATAACAAAGATAACCAGTAATGTGATTTGGACAAATATTTGTCGTTAAAAAAAAAAAACTTTATTAAATCAAACCCTATTATTGTAGCAGATATGAGATAATATATATATATATATATATATATATATATATATATATATATATATATATATATATATATATATATATATATATATATATATATATATATATATATAACTTAAGCTGTATGAGAGTTATTGAATGAACAGGGACGAGAGACAGACACAATATATATACAGATTCAGGAATCATCCTTGTAATTTTCTATTCGCGCGCGCGCGAGAGAGAGAGTCTAATTGAAACGTACAAATTAAATACAGATTTTTAGATGATCTCCAAGATCATTTTGAACAAATAACTACGTTGCTTTATAAACTGATCTACGTCTGCATATAATAATAATAATAATAATAATAATAATAATAATAATAATAAATGCTGAAAATATTTTAGGTAGGAAACATTATTAGGCCATTCGGTTTATTCTTGCAGTCGAAAATGGTGAGTTGTAAGAGCATTCTTGAAATGGGTCACTGTATCTTGGATTCTAATTTCGATGGGTAATTCATTCCACGTTGCTGGGCCCTGGTTGCAAAAGAACGATGTCTATACAGACTTCGGTTTCATAGTGGGAATAATGAGTATACGATTGTCAGAATCTTGCTGGTGTGTACACGTTAGTGAGGCAGATATGTATTTGACTGGAGTCCGGTAGTGAAACGAAGCTCAGAAATCAAATTTTGTGTTTGATTCTATATCGAATGGATAGCCAGTGTATGGAATAACGGATCGGAGATGTGTACGTTGATCTTGGTACTCAAAGGATGATCCGAGCAGATGTGTTTCAATTTTCTGAACTGCAATAACAAACGTAAAGACCTAATAATGTTTCGTACCTTAAATACTTTCAGCCTATGTTATGTTTTCAAATATGTTTTTTTTTATCTCCCTTTTTTCCCCTGTAGTCATATCATTATTGATGTAAAGCGCTTAGAGCTTCTAAAGATTAAATGGTTCACTTTGGTTATTGTCATCAATGACGTATCAAACGTCACGGTCATTTCCATAACGACACTGTCAGCAACTGTAATAATAAGTTCAGGTAGATGTTTGCATGCTTTATCACAGTTTCCCTGTGTTTTGTTGGTTTAAGATGTCTCGAAATGTTGCTTTGTTCGCTGTTTTAGTGTTTAAGTAACGTTTTCGACTCATTTTCTTGAATTGACATAAGTTAAGTTCCAATTATTTGACCAGAACATGCAGAAAAGCTCTTTATCGCCAGATGCAATCTAAGTAATGTAGAAAAGCTTTGCGAAAGGATTGGCAGCTTAGAAATTAACATGGTTCAGACTAAAGTCTTTTGTACATAATTAAGTAATTAACTTTACGTAATTAAATTGTGTCTTAAGGCAGTAGTGTTTTTTATGCTCTTTAACACTTGGACTATTTGTATCTTGCTCAGCAGCGGTAGAACTATGATAATACAAAATTTGAAATAGTTTCAAATTAAAATATATTTGCTTCTCCAAAGTAGACATCAAAAATAATATTTTAAATTTAGATGACCCCGACTCCAAGTAGTATGCAGGACATTCTTATTTCGAGACTGGTACCCAGCCCAATGTATAAATAGACATGTAGTGAAATAATTGGTTTCGGAACCGATTTACTGATGTCTTTCAAGAGAACCAGAATAAGACATTTTTCCCACCCAATTATATTAGGAAGAAAGTATGACAAAGCTATTACATGAAGTTGAGATGTTCTAATATCATTTTAATATGCTTATCAAAAAAGTGTTAGCCTCCTAGCTTTTAAAAGAATGCTTTCTTATATTATGCAGTTAATGGAAAATCGAGTGTGAATGAAGGTGAAATGCATGGAATTGCATATTTATTCACGAGGCCATTGATTAATTTTGTAAACTTATCGAAACGTTAGTTTATCATATGTCAGTGTTTTATCCATTTCATGATCAGAGTTGAAGACCAGAAAATCTACATGTATATATGGAGATATATACCAATCTGTTTCTGTACTTACTAGACATACCACTAATCTTTTCAGACAGAATTCCATATTAGGTAAAAACATGAAGGACCCAGTTGATTTTGAAGTCACAAACACATTTTTTTGCGATGTTCTGCTCTACAATAGTAATAACTCCGCATTATCCAAAGATTCTCAGGTCTACAGAAATATGGCATATGTTTTTTGTGTCTGCCTTAAACAAAGCTGAAAATGAAGACTTGGATAAATCCGACGATGGTAAGGGAAATATGCATAAAATTAGATATCTTTTACAAAAATTACCTTTATTATATCTCTAATTTTTGTGGGGAGTGGAGGCGGATAAAATATACAGGCATACTTTCAAAGAAATGTCGAGTGAGGTAACATTTTTAAATTTTCGCCATTATGCAGTTTTCCAGATTCCTGCGGTGTTACATTTTCGCAATTAGAGGCTAGGCTTCAAGAATCGCAATATTTAAAACCTCTCACGCTTTTTATTATTAAAGAAACCTTTAAAAGCTCTCTTCTCGTGGAACATCACTACGAATAAATTAAAAAAACAATTGTTACTATTGAAGTTTAAAACATTAAATTTGTGTATAGTGTATACTCTGCAATACGGAGAATAAATTACAATTAAAGAATATAAAATAATTCATAAATGTATTTTAATAGATTTTACTCGCTAATAACGTCGTATTTCGCCTCATACAGGAGTTGTCAAGATTGACATATTTTTTTGACGTTAAAAACATTTAACATTTTAAATATTTGTATATTTCTCCATTGCTATTAATGTACATTTTAACATATCTATTAAGTTTAACAAGATATCGGATTGGATGTGTTTATTAAATGTCAAAATACAATAATTTTTCTACAATGTTTAATAATTAGCGAATATGCATTACATAATTAGTGACTATGCTGTTATACCATGTTATTTGAAATAGTATTTTTGTTCCTCAAATAATTGTATTTGCTATTGATATATTTTCCCCACCAATATAAAAGCATTTGGAACGCAAGAACTCTTTTCTAAACTTTTAGAGGCGGAAATTAGAATGAAAATTTGCACCATGGTGAATAATTTCCTGCTTTTGGAGGATGACTCCAGCCAATCTGAGGAAGAAGTAAGTACTATTTACCTCCCCTGCCCGGAATACAAATTTAATCAAGCTTTAATTTAAGAGAATCAAGTGTTGCTTTCACATTTTTTATTGTTAGATATTTAGCAAAAAGTACGTGGTTGTGTATACATCTAGACGTACTTACAAACATACATACATACATACATACATACATACATACATACATACATACATACATACATACATACATACATACATACATACATACATACATACATACATACACATACATACGACCGTATGTTTTCCTATATTTTGTCTTACTTTAAGTAGGTTTGAAAAGTGCATTGACAGCTTTAAATAATAGGAAAAAGAATAATGCATTTTTAGTTTTCTGAAAAAGTTTCACCATCTAATAGAAGATAATACTGTAAGTATTACATTTACGACTATTTCAATCTAGGACAACTAAAATACAAAGTAATAACTCTACGAGTATTACATTTACGACTATTTCAATCTAGCCTCTAGGACAACTAAAATACATAGTATTATATTTAATAGTAGTACAATCTAAGAGATTGAAATATTGGAGCATAAAACAATTGCAGTATTAACATTAAAGAGTATTAAAATCGAAGAGTATTATTTACTTTATACTTGTTTTTCTCAGGCAAAGACTTTTTCACAAACTGCACAGTTTTCAAGCTTGGTTAATATTATATTTGAAAGGCTTTTTAAAGTTCTTAACGGTTATATTAAACTTCAAATTGTTTTAGTACCAATATATATATATTTATATATATATATATATATATATATATATATATATATATATATATATATATATATATATATATATATATATATATATATATATATATATATAGATGATGACAGAAGTTGAAGTGTCATCGTTATTTCCAAGTAGACATTGCAAATTCAAATCAGTCGAAAAGATCAAGTCTATACAATCCACTTCTGAATCAAATGAGGAATGGAGTAGAGACAAGCAAATAGAAGCGAGGAATATATCACTACTGCCGTCAGATGAAGGGTTAGATATTTGCAGCAAGGACATTTCAAGAGGGTTGAGGAGGAAGCGAGCGGAAGGATCGAGTAAGCTAACCACTTCTCCTCTCCCCAACCTAACACCGGACTTCCCCTCCCCCAACCTAACATCGCACTCCCCCCACCCCAATCTAACACCGCCCTCCCCCAAACTTAAAAAATTGTTTTTCATAGAAGGAGGTATTTGAGAGATTTTGATGGCTGGTATTTTGATGATAGATACAGTATCTTACTATAGTTATACTGGCTTTGTATTTTCGTCTAAAATTTTATTCCTGGTATATCTGTCAAGAAACGCCAGAAGTATAAGCGGCAAAGGCAATTTATAGTTTCAAGACTAGACTTAATCGGTTTGGTAAACTGTCTACGACAACTATTCCTAATATTTGATAATAAAAAAGCACACATTTTAATTATATGTCGGAACTTTGGAGTTTGTACAAAGCAAATAAAATTGAAGCTGTAAATACGTCATTTTGCTTATTTTAATGGTATTACAAAACACCAAACGAGCTAATCTTTAATGAGTTAGCTGTCAATACGTCATTTTGCTTATTTTAAAGGTATTACAAAAAACACACCAAACAAATTTATCTATAATGAGTTAGCTGTAAATACGTCATTTTGCTTATTTTAATGGTATTACAAAAGACACTCCAAACGAATTTATCTATAATGAGCTAGCTGTAAATACGTCATTTTTCTTATTTTAATCATATTACAAAACACCAAAAGAATTTATCTTTAATGAGTTAGCTGTAAATACGTCATTTTGCTTATTTTAATGGTATTACAAAACAACAAACGGATTTATCTTCAATGACTTAGCTGTAAATACCTCATTTTTCTTATTTTAATGTTATTAAAAAACACACACCATACGAATTTATCTTTAATGAGTAGCTGTAAATACGTCATTTTGCTAATTTTAATGGTATTACAAAACACAAAACGAGCTCATATTTAATGAATTAGCTGTCAATACGTTATTTTGCTTATTTTCAAGGTATTACAAAACACACACCAAACGAATTTATTTATAATGAGTTAGCTGTAAATACGTCATTTTGCTTATTTTAATGGTATTACAAAACACCAAAAGAATTTATCTTTAATGAGTTCGCTGTAAATACGTTATTTTGCTTATTTTAATCATATTACAAAACACCAATTGAATTTATCAGATTCTAGAAGATCATGTGACCCCTTCCATGTTTACGTAAAAACAGGTATATAAGTTATGTTTTGGAGCGAACTATTTAGTAGAAGTTGGGCTGTTAGAATATTAAGTTATGTTGCTTTGAGTTATTTTAAGTTACGTTGTACTGGAAATTATTTGTATTCGTTTGAATCAAGAGAATTTATTTTGTTATTTATCTGGAAAACATTTGTGCTCATTGAATTTCATAAGACCAGAACTGACTTCATCACGTGACATCGTCTTCCATCTTGGATGCTCCACTAAGATTCGAACTGGGAATTAATAGGACATTTTATTACCAGGACTTTTGCAATTTCACTAGTGGATTATATTTTGTATTATTTTTGGATTAATTTTTTGGAATTGATTCTTAAAACCGTAAGTTTATTTTTCTTTTCTGGAAAATATTTGTGCTCAGCAAATTGTTTATTAAGTTTTTACAGGCTTGTTATTTTCACTTTTTCTATGTTACTGTTTATTCGAGCCTAAGCACGTAACGATGGTATTACAAAACACACACCAAACGAATTTATCTGTAATGAGTTAGCTGTAAATACGTCATTTTGCTTATTTTAATGATTTTACAAAACACCAAACGAATTAATATATAATTAGTTAGCTATAAATACGTCATTTTGCTTATTTTAATGGTATTACAAAACACCAAATTTATCTTTAATTAGTTAGCTATAAATACGTCATTTTGCTTATTGTAATGGTAGTACCAATAACCGAACGAATTTATCTATAATGCGTTAGCTGCAAATACGTCATTTTGCTTATGTTAATGATATTACAAAACACCAAACGAATTAATATATAATTAGTTAGCTATAAATACGTCATTTTGCTTATTTTAATGGTATTACAAAACACCAAATTTATCTTTAATTAGTTAGCTACAAATACGTCATTTTGCTTATTGTAATGATAGTACCAATAACCGAACGAATTTATCTATAATGCGTTAGCTGCAAATACGTCATTTTGCTTAATTTAATGGTATTACAAAACACCAAACGAATTTATCTTTAATGAATTAGGCAGAATATCGATGCAATTTGTAAGATGTAGGAGAATTCTCAAGCACTGTCTCAAATTAAATAAAGATGAGTGATAATAGATTGCCAAAACAAAGATATAACCTACAATTGATATGGGTTAACATTTGGATTACTGGGTAAGTAAGGTTATAAATCTAATGGTTTCATAAGGAAGCGACGTTTGGATGAGTCAAAGGCTAGGTGATTAGAAACCCTTGTTCATTATATTTTACTCGGTTGTACAGATATTTTTCAACACATACTAATTGAAGACCTGAATTCGGACAGATTCAATAATAAAAGTTGAATCTGTCCTAATTGTAAGTATTATAAGTATTATTTAGATTGCTTGAACTCTTCACAGAGTGCTAGTTTGCTAGGCATGTTCTGAAATGGAACATTTCTTATAATGACCGATACAGGTAAGTGAAGAAAAAAGCTTTGATGAAAGACTGTGCCCTTCTGTGCAAATACTGATGGTGAATTTCACTTTGCTATGAAATGTCCAATGTATAATAACATCAGAAGGCTTATGTACATTGATACGTTCATTGCGATACAAATCACACTAAATTTAATAACCTTATCCAGATGCAATACTAATTATAGTTTCCAACATATTTTCGCAATTTATTAAACATAATCCATACAGTTAGCGAGTCAGCGTGTTTATAATTCTTGTTTTCAAGTTGAGCTAT
This sequence comes from Unio delphinus, assembly GCA_029339505.1. NCBI lineage: Eukaryota > Metazoa > Mollusca > Bivalvia > Unionida > Unionidae > Unio > Unio delphinus. The sequence goes on from JAQISU010000515.1 coordinate 79,158, forward strand.
CTTTTTTAATACATGCATGTAATTTGAGCCGTTGGCGTATATTACAATTTATTATTATTATTATTATTATTATTATTATTATTATTATTATTATTTGCAGAGACTACAGTGCGTTCAGCTTTTTCGCTCATTACAGCCAATTTAGGATCCAGACTTCTAAATTTCTTCCTTCGCAAGAAGGAAAGTAATGTATAAGCGATAATAAGGAATAAAGACTCTTTTTCTACGGGAAACCATCTTATCGTATTATTATTATTATTATTATTATTATTATTATTATTATTATTATTAATTACAAGGTCTAATCAGCAGTAGGGTAAAATTAAAACAGGTGGTGGGACGGTAGCAAATACTTGAAAGATCGTCTTTTGAGTTTACATTTCAAGGAAGATCTGCGGAAAACACAATTTACATTTCTCTTATTTAAAACTCACAGGCCATTTGGTATATAGAAGGAAGAAGGAGCCTTAGCATTTATGATTTTTCTTATATTAACGACAACAAAAGAAATGCAACAATTCAAGCCAAATGTAAAAAAATACCAAATTCATATTAATGAACAAATGAAAAGGAATCAGCGTTGACTTTTAAAGTTTATTCATGTGAACAATATATATATATTTGTAAGATGTAGGAGAATTCTCAAGCACTGTCTCAAATTAAATAAAGATGAGTGTTACCCTATATATATATATATATATATATATATATATATATATATATATATATATATATATATATATATATATATATATATATATATACATATATATATATATAATATCACATATACTGTACAATTTATGAATAATAGGGATATATGTCTTAATTTCATTTCGATATTTTGATGACAAGTGTACGAAAGAGAACCGGATATGCATATCTCTACAGGCGGTAACAGGGTAGTCAGTGATTCTGGTGACGAAGAAATGAAAGGTTGGCTTGACCACCGAATGTTGCCGTTGTGAAGCAAATCCAGTAGAATATTTCGAATCGTACGACCTGTTTCGAAAGAAATCCGGTAGGTCTCAGTCGATGAGAAGCCTTCAACGAGGGACTATTTTATTTCGTTTTCTGTCGCAAATCCATAATCACTTGTCAGCCATCGGCAGTCTCAGTGACAATTGTTGTGGATCGGTGCTTCTTTTTTTTAAATTGGTAGTCATTGGTCGGCCAGGCACAGTTTCCTTGTTGATCATTCTAGATCCATGCTTAGAAGTTTGATCCGATACAGCTCACGTGGAAGATGGCTTCCAGATTGGACTTGGCAATAAGGTTGGGCAGACGTATTTACTTCTCAGCTCCATTTTCTAGTAATTAGGTAAGAAAATGTTAATACCTAGAGCAATATACAGATACCATGAAATTAACATATTGAGTTATATTAAAATAGGTTAATGTAGATGATGCAATGATTCATTCTCAAGACGGCTTTCATTGAATGGCACAACATCACGTTACATATATTTCTTCAATATTTCATTTTCATAACGTCAGTGACTTTTACGTGAGGTCATTACATAAGGTGTTAACATCATGCTGTTAAATTGGCACTTAATTTTTTCCCTGGTATATCAAGTAATAAAGCAGTTACATCGCTTATTTAGATGAATATCAAATTTTTATCAACCAGTTATATTGACCTCATATTCGCGTCCGCCAAAATAAATGACTTTCCCTGGTTTAGAGGTTTTTTCTCTAAGGGGAACTTGCAAGAAAACAATGAATTAGATTTCGTATTGGCACGAAAATAACCACATTAATTATTCTTTTCCTGAAGAAAGAAATCCTTTTTGATGGTTAATGACATATTATCATTTGCTATATCTTTACGGCCATGTTTCTCTTATAACCATCAGGTAAACATTAAAAACAAACACATCAACAATTAAAACACAAGACAATATAATTCCAAAACAATCAAATAAAAAGGTCGCTTACGATGTCGGATGTCGAATTTATTGGTCCCGAAAATGTAAGATCCCCTTCCCTGCCCCCATCGCATAATAGTGTGATGTTAACTCTTCTGAAATTAGAACAGCATATTTCCGTCTGAAGAAAATTATATTTCACACGTTTTAGTAATCCTACAGTCATGCTTTTTACATAGTAGCAACTGTAATGAAATTTGTATAATGCCACATGACGTGTTTTACCTTCCATCACTACCACGACCATCGTTATTGTTATTAATAAGCTATTTCACACAATGCATTTTCAAAAAACGTGATGTGGACGTAATACTATAATTAGAATATAATTGATATTTCTCGTTGTTTCAGAGTTACACTTTCAAGCATTTCTATGTTTGAAATGGACTCGATGATTATATATTCGCTACCAAATATCAACAGCCCGTATCTCATGCCACTGTTCTGTCCGAAACAATTAGCCATTCACAATTCCTCCCTACCCATTTGGATTCTTATGTTTAAATTAGTGATATCATCAAATATTGTGTTGCAGCTTTCGATTGAAACATGCTGAAGCACAGAGATGTCCGATTAACATCGAAATAATTCTTACACGTAACAAAATGGCTGGGTTTCTCAGTTCGATGGAGAAATTACATTTCTCGTAAGTTGACTTTACGTTGATAATATCTAGTTTTAGGCCTTTTAGTTTGTTCATGCAGTCGAAAACGAAGAGTTTTAAGAAGAGCACTCTTGAAGGTGATCAGTGTGTCTTTGTGTATGATTTCAATGGACAATTCATTCCACATTGATGGGCCCGGGTATTAAAAAGAATATTGTCCATATGACTTAGTTTTCATAGTGGGAATGATGAGTATTTGATTGTCAGAAGAGAAGCGTAAGTATTTTGCTGGTGTATGCACATGGGGGAGACCAGATTGGTATGTTGGACAGGAGTCCGTCAGAGAAAAGTAGTAACCAGAACAAATTTTGTGTCAAGAGTATTTCACAAATAACACAAAAATGATATGTCATTCATTGTCGATGTTTATAATAAATTTTGTTTCATAGTATCATATTTGTGTTTGGTCTTCTTTTTGAGGAAATTATCTCCTTTTTTAAAGTTACTCTTCCTCATTAAATATCCGATGAAATGGGGCTCTGTTTGCCCTCCTATGCTTTAGTAGACTAAATCATTTTTCCATACCTAAAGAGGAGCTATTTGCATGTTGAGTATTTACACGGTCGGTTAATAAGGCCGTTTGATTTCCACAGCTTTAATAGGTTAAAGGTTAACATAATATGCACAGTAAAGCTTGCAAACGTCACTGGAAGTAGTGCTCATGCTTAAGAGATGAAAGAACATTTTGTTCTGCATCAAGGTTTTGAAGAAAAGAATGTTTAAACGTAGTACCGGTATTAAACATTTGAATCAACTACGAAATACAGTGGTGGCTAGACTTGTATATTTGGGTGTCATCAGCGTACAATTGGTGAGACACTCGTTTTGTATTGATACTGTATTTGGTGATTTCTGGCATTGATACTGTATTTGGTGATTTCAGGCATTGATACTGTATTTGGTGATTTCAGGCATTGATACTGTATTTGGTTAATTCAAGTATTGAAACTGTATTTGGTGATTTCAGGCATTGATACTGTATTTGGTGATTTCAGGCATTGATACTGTATTTGGTGATTTCAGGCATTGATACTGTATTTTGTGATTTCAGGCATTGATACTGTATTTGGTAATTTGAGACATTGATACTGTATTTGGTGATTTCAGGCATTGAGACTGTATTTGGTAATTTGAGACATTGATACTGTATTTGGTAATTTGAGACATTGATACTGTATTTGGTTAATTCAGGCATTGATACTGTATTTGGTTAGTTCAAGCATTGATACTGTATTTGGTGATTTCAGGCATTGATACTGTATTTGGTTAATTCAGGCATTGATACTGTATTTGGTGATTTCAGGCATTGATACTGTATTTGGTGATTTCAGGCATTGATACTGTATTTGGTGATTTCAAGCGTTGATACTGTATTTGGTTAGTTCAAGCATTGATACTGTATTTGGCAATTTCAGGCATTGATACTGTATTTGGCAATTTCAGGCATTGATACTGTATTTGGCAATTTCAGGCATTGATACTGTATTTGGTGATTTCAAGCATTGATACTGTATTTGGCAATTTCAGGCATTGATACTGTATTTGGTGATTTCAGGCATTGATACTGTATTTGGTTAATTCAGGCATTGATACTGTATTTGGTAATTTCAGGCATTGATACTGTATTTGGTGATTTCAAGCATTGATACTGTATTTGTTTAGTTCAAGCATTGATACTGTATTTGACAATTTCAGGCATTGATACTGTATTTGGCAATTTCAGGCATTGATACTGTATTTGGTGATTTTAAGCATTGATACTGTATTTGGCAATTTCAGGCATTGATACTGTATTTGGCAATTTCAGGCATTGATATTGTATTTGGTGATTTCAGGCATTGATACTGTATTTGGCAATTTCAGGCATTGATACTGTATTTGGCAATTTCAGGCATTGATATTGTATTTAGTGCTTTCAGGCATTGATACTGTATTTGGCAATTTCAGGCATTGATACTGTATTTGGTGATTTCAGGCATTGATAAAGTACTCTGTGATTAGATTACAAAAAGTAGTGGTCAGAGTCATTATGCTGACAAATGAAGAGTACACTGTTGCCAAAAGAATCTAGTTCTTTATGCTTACATGGCCACAGTATAATATTATAAATACAAGGCACATGGACAGAGACAGTTTCTTACAAGTACATCATATATTTTAACATGTGTAAATGTTAATTTATTAAAATCTGAATTTATATATTTCATTGGTGATTCTGAATTTAAATGTTCAAGTAGGTATTTATTTTTACAAAGGCTATCTCATTTATGTTAATTATTTGTAATGATCTTTTTCATGCTCATTGTCTTGAAAGTTTTGTAGTTGATTCTAAGAATTAATGAAAGAGATAAAGTTTGAATGTCTCTTTAGGAATTTGTAAAATATCACACTAAAGCCTCATGTGATGTCATGATTTTTTATTTTTCAGTCCAGTAGAATAAGTGGTTCAGGAAAGGCCATGGCAAAATGGGAGAAATATGAAAATAAGAGGTATTTACATGATATATATATTGAACTAGAGTGTTTAAAGAAAGGCCCAGCTACATATTTGCAATCTACAATACATTATCATTAGATGGACAGCAGGGTCAGTTGTGGTCAGTAACCAGATGTTTTCATGGTATTGGTTGTCTGAAACTATGATGTTCACTAACTTGTTGAAAAAATTTGTCAACTTTTAGGCAAAGAAGTCAGTTCAAAGTTAATCATTTGTACATGCATTTTTTGTACCTGTGCAAACTATTTATAGAGCTGAATCTCATTCTAATTATCTGTATGATTAAAATAAATATTATTTCATCCATGACTCGCTTGGTGCAACAGTTAATGTTGTGTATCCACCTGTTATTTGTTTAGTGATCATGACTTGATTTCTTAATGGCCTCCCTTCAACATTGTTGAACTTCCAGCTTGTACCAGTTCCAGGGTTAGGCAATAGCTTGAACTTGCCATAATCCTAATTATTCAAATTCTCTTTTGTTTTGGTGTCTTGAGACATAGCAACACGGTATGTTATAAAGTACCATTGCATTTTTTGGGCTTAAAGTGCCATGTGAAAGACTACGCATTGCCTGATATCATTTGCTAGGATTTGAACTTGTACCCCTTCATAAAGCAGCAAAATTTAAACGTGTTAATGGCTTAGTTCTGTTTAGTGCCTATCAGCATTTACAAAAATTGGTAACCATGTAAACATAACTGCACATTTATCTCTCTAATGCAGGAAATACCCATTCAGATTAAATGTTGCATATTTCTGTTTAAGAGGGGAGGGGGGAATAGCCTTAATTAGAATCAAGTTTATAGCTGCTAATCACTATCGCCATAACTTTGGTTCTGCAATTAGCATCCTAAATTTCAGTGATGAATGTCCTTTAAGTTTGACAGCAGATATGGAGTTTTAAGCTCAAATGCTTTGAGAATATGGGGACAGTTTTTATGAAAATGATCCTTAAAACACAGACTTCATGGAATAAATCAAAAACTACACCTGTTTCAAAAACAACTTTTTAAATATATTTGTTTGAGTTTAACAAATAGCAGGACATGACACATTACTAAAAACTTGTCACTTTTAATGGGGAAAAAATAAACCGTGATGGCCTTGTTTTGGTTGGCAAGTCTGGGTACAAGTCGATTAACATTTGTCAAATAATGATTTTAGGTATTTGAACCTTGCTAATAACCTTGAGCATGTTAAGCTATTTTTTCTCCAGTATTTAGCGTAGAACTAGGTAAAATTCTTGTACTAGGTAATAGTCATTTTGTTTGTCCGTTTCTATCAACTCTCGATGCCTCATTTCAGTCTGGTAAAAACATATGACACCAGTGCAGAGTCCACGCTCCCCAGTGTTCCTAAGAAAAGAAAATTTGAAGAAGATGAAGTGGAAAATGAGGTCATCACCAAAAAGATACAATTAGAACGTACAGTGGATGAGGAGGAGGCAGTTGATGAAGGTGAGTTTCCCAAAGACAGCGTTATTGTGCTAATGACGACAAACTCTCTGTAATTTTACAGGCTGTGAATTCAGCTTTGTGTCGGTAATTTGCATTGATAGAGAAACTGATGGGATTTTTGGTTAGAGATGTTACTCTGCTTCATATTAATAACTTCATAATACAACAGTAACCAACCTAACTATATTCAAGGGGTGTTTTGCAGCTAGGCCAGACATGGTAGGAATGATTCTTCAGGCATGTTGTAGTCCACTCTAGTTTTCATAGCAAGGGAGGAAATTGTTTTTGAATACTCAAATTTTGATTATTCTAGTTTGACCAGCTTTATGGAACATGTACTGTAGATAATGCTAATTTGCACAAGTGTGTGAATCGTTGAAAATTGATATAACATTGTGCACTTTGTTTGCGAGCCCCAGTACACGAGAACTCATAAAGGTAGTTTAATGTCCAATTTATAAATATTTGCTTGGTGCAATTAAAAATCTTTCTTTAACTTTCAACATTAAAATGCTTGTCTTGATGAAAGTCATGCTACTGGCAGAGGTCTTGTAGCCCTTGTCGGGACATGACCTTTTTGGTTTAATGGCACCATAAACATGGATGATAAGGATCTTGAGCAGAACCTTGAATTTCAGTCTGTATTTAGTTTATGAGCTATGTTTTCACTAAACAATTTGTGGTGTCTGCTTGGTCCTAAATTAAAATGGCGCCAATTTGAGTCCAACATTACTGCTGCAGCAGCTAATTTGAATTTATTTATGAGCTGTGTTTTCACGAAACAATTTGTGGTGTCTGCTTGGTCCTAAATGAAACTGGTGCCAATTTGAGTCCAGCATCACAGCAGCAGTAGCTAATTTGAAAACTCTTTCTCTGATTAATATTAGAGATTTGACACCTAGCAGTTAATTAGAGAAAAACATAATGTTTACCTTAAATTCTGGAAAATGTGTTCAGTGAGTAGTGTCCAGCTTACCATTTATACTACACTGGATGCTTTAATATCAGTCTTAAATGCTTTACAACATCACATGGACAGTTTCCCATACAGCCCACACTCAAACTTGAGGTGCAACCAGCCAACAAAGAATGGGCAATTTCATAGTGTTATTTTTATAACATTGCAGATTTTAATCTATTGTGACTTTACTTTTTTCATGTTGCATCATTAACACTACTGTTGTCTTCATCAAATAAATCTATCCCTTCTTGGGTATACACCTAAAAATACCCAGTCTAAGAAAGTAAGATTGAAACTAGAGTTAGACTGAAGTTGTTTCTTTTGTTTGCACTTCAGCTGCTTGCAACGGCAGCTACTTGCTTAGTGTGAAGACAATGGTAGATTTGTTTTTAATTCATACAATATTTGTGGGGTGGGGGGCATAAAGATAAGGTTTTTCAGTACATCAGTTATTTTTATTTCCACTAGAGTACATTCGAAGAATTGAAACCAAATAGGATATGAAAGTTAATGTTCAACAAATACTTCTGAAATGATTTCCACTGAAATTTGAAGTGTGATCCCTGCATACACTTAAATACTTAAATGTATGCGTGTATCATCTGTTTTATTTCTGAGCAATATTTTTCAAAGACTTGTGGAATCAAACCTAATCTTTGTACAGGCTTTGCTATGTAGGTTTACCTTTTCACCAATTTCATCAAAAGTTTGACCAATTTTTAATGGAACTTTTGTTGATGTATCTTGAAATTTGTTTTCTTCCATTGTACATTCTGTGCCATCCATGTTTTGTGCTCCTTTGCAGATATTGTGATTCCATAAGGTCTTACTAGATAAAAATCACTTGGCAGCAGTCATAACAACAAAAAAGATCTCATTGTAGTCATACAATGCAGAAACAGACTACTAGTTGCCAAGTCGGGAATTGTATGTATGTTACAAATAACAAGACCTTGATAATTGATTTTTCAGATACACAAGGGTAAGTGAAAAAGAAAAAGAAGAAAAAGAATAAACATGCCAATGACAGTGCATCACTTGATACAACACAAGACTCGATAGGTACTGCTCGAGTGATTTTTTAAAAAAAAATAACTACATGTTCTTAATTGTTTACAGTTGAACAGTTATTAAAAAGTCATTTTATCAAGAATGATAGTTGTAAAAACCCTGCTAAAAATTAAAATCATTTTGCACTTAATTTTTAAATTCATATAAAATCCTTTAGAAATCGATGTTTTTAAATCATACATTTTATTTCCAAGAAATGTAGACGGTGTCTTTTGTCTACAGTGTTAATATTGTAGACCATTATCTCATTTGGTTCAGGAACGATGGCAGCTGATGATTCATTTAGCTACCATTCTAGTTTCTTGAATGAAATTAATGTCTGTTCACAATGGGCAGTTTTCACGTCTTTAAAGAATTTCCAGCCATATTTCATCTGTGTTCACCATTCCAGGGGTACTATTGCCATTAAAAATAAACCGATTGGTGGTCACCAGAGTTTGACAAATGCAACCATTAGATTGTGCCTGTATTTATTCAATAAGGAAAAAACTTTAGTAAATATAGTACGCATAAAAGAATTCTACTAAAGGTTGAACATTTGAACAGATCTCTACAGAAGTAGCCATTTCAAAGTAAAGAAGCCAACCCTCCACTCCCCAACCCCAATGTGATGATGCATATCAGGACAGATTTTTTATTATTGTTGGAGTACCATCATTGTTCATCATAATGCATTCATATCATGCTTGATGTTTAGCTGCCAACTCAATATTCCTTGTTATACATTCTGAGTAGTCAGACCTAGATTCTAATAAATTTGGTTGATCTTGCCCACACCTATACCATCAAACCATAGATCTTTGGACGCACAATTTTTTAAAATTTGTATGCATTTTGATACATAACCTAGAGATGGTATTGATCCACAAGTTCAAATTCTAACAGTCGACACACTCTGCAAGGCAGTTCATGTTTGTACCTTGTGTGTTTGGTATCGCAAACTGATTTCTTATTGTAATCTGCAATATCTGTGCCATCATACCCTTTTGAGTTAGGGTTGTTCCATTGAAACATTCATGGGACCCACGGAAGGCACTTTTAAAGTAAGGTACTCACTTGTATATGCAGCATAGAATTATCTTATCATTTGAATGTGAACTCTTTGAAATCAATGAACCCTGGAATATAACTTTTTAGAAACTGCCTTCCCTGGATACCACGTATGTTTAAATGGAACAGCCATGAATTGGTTTATTTTAAGGATTGAACTTGAATCATGGAGCATGTGCTTGTTTGGTTTGAACTAAGAAATTTTTTTCAGTTGCCTCCTATTTATCGAGTTTAATCATTATTGATCAGTTTAATAATTCACCTCATATGGTGCAAGTTAAAGTGCGTGCAATGTTTAGGTAGAAAGCAATTTATTTTAATAATTAGCATGGATGGTAACGGATCATTCTTGACTGACCTTGTTCATATGTTGCCAGGTGTTTCAGATGTAGATTTCTCTCGCAGATTTTTTCCAAAACTTTAAATTTTAACCTTTCCCCCTCTCCCCACCCTGCAAATTTGATTTATAACTGCATATTTTGTCATTATTTTTTTCTTCTCATTTGTCACTTTACCTTGACTGTCTCCTACACACCTTCCAACTTTTACAATTTTGTGTCTTCAAAAAATTGCCCGTAAAATATGAACTTAAGACTAGTATAAACTACGGAAAATTTGTTTATCCATGTTTGATTTGGATCTGGGTTTCATATTAGAAATAGTGAAATTTGTCATGGAACCAACCTAACTTTACAGCAGCACATTTGATGCTTTAAACTGCACCTATTTGTTCATGAGAAGCGTCTGCATGATCAAACTGTTGATCATATAATATTTGTTAAAAATGGCGTCCAGCAAGCATGTTTTGGCTTGGACTCTTGTCTGGAGTGTAGCATTTGAACAAAATTGTAAGATAATTTCATGGCATTTGTTTTATAACATGTATATAGTTTTATAACATGTATATAGTTTTATAACATGTATATAGGCAGTGGTTTGTATAATATAGTCATACAGCTTGTATTGAGTTTAATGTCACAGCAAAGGAGAATACACTCTGACATAAGTCTTTGTGTACACTGGTATATTTAAATTTAAATACCTTGATGAAAACATGAAATGTGAATGTCAAGGTCAATGTCAAGACATTGGAAAATGTAAATTGATGGCTACCATCCAGGTTCAGCTACAATTGTGAACCAATGAACATATTGTAATTAAATTTCTTCATACTTTATATGTTGACAGTGCCTTGTGTATTTACTTTGATACTCCATGTGTTGCGGTCAAGGTTACAGGGAAGATAAAAATGCAAGTCCGCGAGGTGTTTCCTTATCCAGGCTGTCACTTTTCAACTCGTACACATGTTGTAATGAAACTTCTGCAAAGTCCACACCTTATTTTACTTAGTCCAGTATTTAACTTGTTAGTTTAGGTCATTGGTAAGAAAAGGGCTGTTTGTGTTGCTGCCGTGTTCTTAAAGAGGTAATTAATGATACTAATAGTTTTTGCAAATGTATATTCAGGTACCCCAGATGTTGGCTCCGAAAAGAAGAAAAAAAGAAAAAGAAAAAGATAAAGGAAGAACCAGAAAGTGATTAAATATTTTAAATGTTTGATTTGATAGGATGTCTCAGCCTAATTTTACATGTTGCTGAAGTAAAGAATAGAGAATACATTGTTTCCACTTGGAATATTATTTTCCAAACACTATTGTCTTTCAAAATGATGTAAATAATTTCATCTTTTAAATTAGCAAACTGCTCTGTTGGACGTTTAAAAGCTCATCTTCATGGGAGAATAAAACGAATTGTGTCAGACTTCATGCGTTCTAATTGTTATTGGTTGTTGTTTTTGTCATTGATGGCATTAAGAATAATTATTTTACACCCAGCTTCACATCAACTAGTTTATATCTTTTAGTCAATGAATGATACAGTACACTGTACATATGTTGTATCTTTTAGACAATGAGACAGTATACTGTACAGATGTCATAAACCAGCGGTTCTCAACCTGTGTGTCGAACAACGATTTGCCAGGGGTCGCTTACGACCATCGGAAATATACATTTTTACAGATATGAACGAAAATAATTTTACGGTTGGGTCGCCACAACATTTGGAATTGCATTAAAAGGGTCGCGGCACTAGAAAGATTGACCATTTTCAAACATGTTAAGGAGTCTAGAGGTTACTTATTGCATCTTTAGTTCTGAAATTAAAACTTGGTGTGTGTCCTTCTCTGTTATTGTACCAAATGTAAACCCTGTCTAAACATAGTTTGCACGTGTTTTAAAAACAATTATTGTAACAAGATATCGCCGATGAACATTTGCTTGTAAAATCTCTCCTATCTGAATTGAAAGTAAATTTGCATAATTCTTATTTTGCATGTTTATAGAGTTTTATATTGAAAACTGTAGGTTTGTAACCATAACTAATATCTCCCTAGGATCGAATTAATACAAATTGCTCTCAATTCACCTATACTAGTCTGCATGTCTTTGTTTTGGGTTAAATTTTTGTTCATTGGTACTATCTAGGAAACTTTTGTTTTTGATATTTAAGCTTGTATTAATCTGCAATTTCTTTTCACAGTTAAAATTAAATGCCCAATTCAAACTTTTTAAACATTGTGATGAGTGAAAAAGGTCTGTGCTGTGCAGTATTTCTCATATAAGTCGTCCTCCAACAAGTACCTATTAGTTATAAATTATCAGGGAATGCAAAATGGCATATGATGTTGAAATTTGCTTATGCTTTCATTGGGAAGTGAAATACGTTACTTTTATGCACCAGCAGACATCATTAGCAGTTTAGGTTTTGACTCGTTTTTCAGCAATGGTTTTATGATGAGCTCAACATAATGGCTGACACTTTCTTGTGGGAATGTTGTGTGGAGTCTAATCAACAGGTGTAATTTATTTAAGAAAAGGTCATTTTATAACAATATATTCTGCATGAGGTAGGTGCTGAGAATAAATGGTGCAATTTTCTGTGGATATGTTAAAACCAAATTTAATATAGTATAAAAATGTGTTCAGATTTAATATCATTGTTGTTATTTTAAGAAATGAAAACGTCGGATTTCAAACATTTGGTGATTGTTGCAAGTTCACATTCAATAAAGATGAGATCTTGTGTTAGACACTTGGATTATATTGTAATGATCAGTAACTTAGTCAAGTAAATATTGTGATTGATTAATGAGACTTTCTATGTATTTTTTTTACATTTCCAGTTGAATGAATGTATCAGTAGGTGCTGCTATTTTAATTTCCACACATTTTATGAGACTGACAATGTGTAAGAACTTGACATATCAGGATTATCCTTTCTATGATACAGACTAGTGTTAAAGTAGGACATATTGCAAGATTTTACGTCCTCTAATTTTGTATTCACATATTATCTCTTGTCAGTCATATTTATAATGATCATATTGCTCACTTTTGTTACTTTGTATTATACATCCATTTGCATAGTGAAAACAATGTACATTGCAATATAATCATCATCAATTAATTGGTTATAAAATATATTGGAAAAAAATAAATGTCATACTTTCATTGCTTTTTTGTCAACTTGTATTTCAGTAGAATGTCAGTATCTTGTGCCCTACTACAGCAGCTGTATTGTGTGTAATTTTCCCACTTGACTATGTCTGCCAGTTCTGCTAGTGACGAGCCATAGGGACTACAACATGGATATTATTAAAGTTTTCACTCTTGTTTATGTCAGTCGGTCCTGCTAGTAACGAGTCATAGGGACTACAACATGGATATTATTAAAGTTTTCACTCTTGTCTATGTCAGCCAGTCCTGCTAGTAACGAGTCAAAGGGACTACAACATGGATATTATTAAAGTTTTCACTCTTGTCTGTCATTCAGTCCTGCTAGTGAAGAGTCAAATGGACTACAACATGGATATTATTAAAGTTTTCACACTTGTCTATGTCACCCAGTCCTGCTAGTAATGAGCCAAAGGGACTACAACATGGATATTATTAAAGTTTTCACTCTTGTCTATGTCATTCAGTCCTGCTAGTAATGAGTCGTATGGACTACAACATGGATATTATTAAAGTTTTCACCCTTGTGTATGTCAGTCAGTCCTGCTAGTGACAAGTCAAAGGGACTGCAGCATGGATATTATTAAAGTTTTCACCCTTGTGTATGTCATTCTTGTCTATGTCGGCCAGTCCTGCTAGTGACGAGTCATAGGGACTACAACATGGATATTAAAGTATTCACCCTTGTGTATGTCAGTCCTGCTAGTGACTAGTCATAGGGACTACAACATGGATATTATTAAGGTTGTCACCCTCGTCTATATCGGCCAGTTGTGCTAGTAACGAGTCAAAGGGACTACAACACGGATATTATTAAAGTTTTCACCCTTGTGTATGTCAGTCAGTCCTGCTAGTGACGAGTCAAAGGGACTACAACATGGATATTATTAAAGTTTTCACCCTTGTCTATATCAGTCAGTCCTGCTAGTGACGAATCATATGGACTACAACATGGATATTATTAAACGCTTTCACCCATGTCTACGCTGGCCAGTTCGGCTAGTGACTAGTCATAGGGACTACAACATGGATATTATTAAGGTTGTCACCTTCGTCTATGTCTGCCAGTTCTGCTAGTGATGAGTGATAGGAACTACAACATGGATATTATTCAAGTTTTCCCCTTGTCTGTGTCAGTCAGTCCTGTTATCGATGGGTTGTAAGGACTACAACATTGATATTATTCAAGTTTTCCCCTTGTTTGTGTCAGCCAGTCCTGCTAGGGATGGGTTGTAAGGACTACAATATGGATATTATTCAAGTTTTCCCACTTGTCTATGTCAGCCAGTCCTGCTATTAACGGTTTGTAGGGACTACAACATGGATATTATTAATTATTGTTAAAACTAGACTATCTGAATTCGAGATGTACAATTGGATGTAAATCTTGTAATTGAGATCATATCATGTGAGGAAATTGGAAAGTTTGTTTCAATTAATGTAATTCTGTTCTAGATTGGTAATTTTAACCTTGAATTGTTCTTCAAATACATGATCATGGGTGAAATGCCATAAAAATAGATCACGTCATTACAGATTAGTTTTCATGGCCCATGAGTGTAGTTAGCATTGAATGTAATGAATAATATTAATTCCAATAATATAGAATAAATATAGAAACCTATATACAGAACATGAACGTTTGTCCTGAAACGGTGTGCGTGCGTGGGGGGGGGGGGGGAATGACATGCAGTGTTTTAAGAATTACACAAGATAGTAGATACCACCCTGTGTAGGAATAGATTAACTGCATGTTGAGAATACAAGAAGTGGAAGAAAACTTTCTAAGAATGGAAAGAAAACAATTGCTCCCACTAAATCGATGAATTTTATAAATTTTAAGCAATAGAGTCATTGCCAAGGGGGCAAATGCAAGATGCATATTATCAACAGGTTGTGGCATTGAAATGAATGAATATACGTTATTTTTTTATATAGTTTCATATATTTGAAACTTTTTACCATGCAAGAAAAATGGAACATTAGTTTTTTTTTAATGCAAAGTCGGTTGTACATATAATGTGCTACAAAATGACATCGAGGGGCCGAGTGGTCTAACGCGCTATCCGTTACAGATCATTGCCATCTCACCTCTGCGTGGGTTCGAGTCTCGGATTCGGCTAATGTAGTTATGCGAGAAAGCTTCCCACTAGCTTCTCGTGGGTCGGTTGTTCTTTCAGGGTTTTTTCCGGGCTTTTCCGCCACCAATAATACTGGCGGCCACGTAAAGCCTATTGTGTGCTGAAAAATGGCGTTAAACCCTACAACAACAACAACAACAAAATGACATTATTGTGAACTTTGAAATGCACCAGCATGAACTTAAGCCCTAGTATTTAAGATCGCTGACAAATGTCTAGAACTTTATAGTACAAGGATATTCTACTTGTGTATCATCTATCTCTTGTTAACAAAAGCTAAAATAAAATATTGGAAAATAAATTAAAGTGATAATTAATATTATTCAGTTCTTAAAGTGTTTTGTGTTGAGTACGTTTGTTAATTTTAAAAAAATGATTTGGAATGATATAACAACTTTGCAAAATGTGATAATGATTGCCTCCAGGATCACTTGCGACTGCTTTCAGTCTAAATCTTCATATTTTTTTTACCCCATGATCAGGCGTGCTGACCTTTTTGACCTCGCTGGGCAAGGAGCACCAGACATTTTAAGTATTTTTATTTTAAATTTAAAAACGAGTCTTGTCTTTGGTATACTTCTGCATTCAAATAGGAAGACCTACCATCAAAGTTGAAGAAGGCATGTGGGACAAAGCAATATGACTGTCATCTCGAGGATCAAGGTCATGGGCCAGTAATTTGTTTCTAATCTTATTACCCTTTTCAGCCTGCATGTAAAGCTGTTTGACGTTAAATGAAGCCACTTTGAATACACGTCTTTAGTAGGCAAGTTTGGTATGGCATGAGGGGCTTGGAAGGTCAATGTAATGGTGTTGTATCTTAACTGACTTTAATACACTATAAACTGATAAGAGCCATGCAAGATGAGATGAAATTAGTATTGATTTATATCATTGCAGAATGGTGTCCTGTACCACATCAGTGATTAGATCTGAAAGGTTTTAGGTCAATACGTTTTGTTAGTCGCATTTGCCCATCAACTTTCAACTTCACAGCTGTTCAAGAAAATGGATGAAACGTGGAATACTTTGAACTTGTCACTAAAAGATGTGCTGTATTGCAAGCGGGAAGTGTTATTTTTAAGATCAATGTCAGTAAGGTTTTCTGTTCATGCTTTGTGTAATAAAATTGAGGTACATTGATGATGAATGGTAAATCCCAGTTTGATAACATCTGTGTTACTCCTTGTTTTATATTCGAGGACAAGGTCACTGTTTAATGTTTAAACAAACCCTGCAGTTTTCCTCTAATGTTGAATATGATAGTCAAACATGGTTACTTTCTATCTTGTCCAGTAATTGTCATGAATATTGTGAAATTGAAATTGTGAATGTTACAATCAAAGCCGGATACCGGCTTGTCTGTTTTCTATCCAGATAAAAGTTTAATGTGTTCAGTGTAGTCCATCAGGAAACTATGCTTCCTTGACAGGAGTAGCTTCAACTGATCACATTTTCGTGCAAAATGCATGCATTATCAAGATGTTGCTTGTATAGCATTTTCAAAAGATGGCTTTCGGAGGGAGGTGTGCTCATTCTCTTCTGCGTACTCGAAGGATGACTAGAGCGAGCAGCTGTGTAGATACAGAGACGAAATGGATTGAAGTGTATTACACTTTTCCAGTCATTAAAGTACTAAGGAACACGGAAGGCCCCGAGTGGTCTAAAGCGCTGTTCGTTACGGATCACTGATATCTCACCTCTGTCTGTGTGGGTTCGAGTCTCTGATTCGGCCAATGTGGGTATGTGAAAAAGCTTGGCAGTAGCTACTCGTGGGACGGTGGTTCTTTCCGGTGGTTTTCCCGGCTTCATCCCCCATTAATACTGGCTGCCATGTAAAGCCTATCTTATGCTGAAAATGGCGTTAAATCCAACAACAATTACAACTAAGGGGCACTTGTTTCAGTGGCATCAACCGTTAAAAAAAATTGAGAATGGCGCTGCAGACAGAGGACCTTACAAATATTCATGACATGTTGATGCAATAAGAGCGTACCACGCGAGAGTAACAGGCTGTGTATACGTTGGCGTACCATGTAAGGGTCAGTGGCGCCCAGGGCTACGATTATGGTCTAAAGGGGTTTTGGCACCCCAAACCTCTGGTGCCCGGCGTTTTGCTGCCCAAAGATGCGTGTACAATATGACCAAATCTGTTGCATTTTTTATATATAAAAAAATACATTTTGGGAGCTTATACCTACAAATGTGTCCACAAAAAAGTCAGATTCAGCATTCCATTATGTCGTTGTTTTAAAGTTGATGTCAAGGCATTATTATAGGAAAAATAACTTGAGAAAAGCAAGCTTTTTATTTATGATCTTGTAGTTGTAATCTGGGGAGTTGAGACCAAACGTGGGATAGCTTGTTTTTTATTTTCAAATTACTAAAATCGAAAAAGGGATTAAAAGTGGTACTTTATGTCAGTAGAGTTTTTGATTTTGGTGGATGTGAAATGAAAGGGAAAGACCGACGAACAAAAGGATTGTAGGATAAACCCTTGAGTAAGTAATGCAAAACTGGTCAAACGTATTAAACGACACCTGGCTATGAACAACATAAAATGTGTATAGGGAAGCTGGATAAAAGAAGACTCGCTTTAGATGCTAATTAAAGTCAACAGTGCTGAACCAGTGAGGATCGAGGACAGTGCTTGAGAAATTGGACAATGGAAGACACCAAGAACCCAAAGGAAAACATTCATATTTGAATAAATACAGTTTAATTTAATGATTTTGTTCATTTCTTTTTATATTTTCAGTACAGCAATTGCAACTTTGTGACATATAATAGTACAAAATTCACTTCTTTGCATATTGAATTTAAATTGGGTTTCGTGTTTTCTTTTAAAAGTGGCAAGCCAGGTGCTTGACTGAGTACCGCTTTGTTCATGTTTGAAGAGATGAAAGTATTTAAACATTTGCAGTTCTGATACCATCCTTTTATAGGCATATTGGTGTTTGATTGTTATCACAGAAACTAACATGGATATGAATTTTATTTTCCATTCATTTCATTTTTCATGTTAAATGTACAGTCTAGTATACATGTACTGTATTTCTTTCGTGTAAAGTCTAGTATACATGTACTGTATTTCTTCCATCAGTAATTTTAATACTTTGGTTGATTTGCTTTCATTGAATAAATAAATAAATAAAAGATTAGAAATACTACACAATCGTAAAACAGCTGAAAAAGTTTAGCATTAAACCACATAGCACAATACTAATTATTTAGTAGATTGTAAGATAGTTTTGAAAATGTTAGAAAGCAGCAGTAAAATATATGGACCCCCTTTGCTGTGTATAGAAATTGCTCGAAAATTAGAGACATTTTTGGCTCCACATTTATGAATAATAGCAATATTTACGTTTACCCTCTATACGGCAAGATACTGTTAAAAAAATTCATGATTGGTGTCGCTAACATATACAAGTATATTTATGCAGCTTAGGGTTTCTTCTAACTACACTGACATTACTCCTCCCTCACGCCTTGTTAAAGTCAACCTTGTTTTTATTCAAGCGAATACTATGGAGAGCTGTTGAGAGTAATGTAGTGTATGTGTCGCATGTCGACGATTGTTCAAAAAAGTATATATTATATTGATTTTGAGTTATGAAAACTGTACTGAAAATATTAATTAGTATATACACGTTACATCATTGCGTGGGAAGATATCAACGAGCATTTTCTGTGCAGTATAGCGCGACGACAGGAACGCAATATAGATCGCATATTACTAGTTCATAATTTCCCATTCGAATGATGTAACGTATTTATGACATACGGATTTTACAATATAGAGATAGAAATGTTATTAATTTTTTTTAAAAAAAAACTTTCGTCTACCTATACGTATAGAGAAGGAGGTAGATGCATATATCTGAGGCATGTGAATGTCACATACTGTTAACACTTTCAAAGAGGTAAGATTCCGACGTCATCAATAGGGCGTTAGGGTATTTAACGTTGCAAAAACAAATATTTATTGATAGAAATAGATGCCCATCTTGAATTGCTTATTTATTAAATAATAATAGTTGAAACGCTGCTTTATGAAGAAAAAAGGGAAAAGGGTATTTAAAAGGAGATACACCGCACAATTACGATAATGTAAAATTAATGGAGAAAATGAGCAAATCATGACGTCCATGTGTGATGTTTTATGTTGCGTTATAGGGGTTAGTCTATATATATATATATATATATATATATATATATATATATATATATATATATATATCTGTGTTCTGTGTGTGTTTAACATTTCCGTCTGCCAATAGCTGGAGTAATGTCTTGCTCTGATTTATACATAAATAGCAGTTTTGTATCCAGTACAGTGTTACAGAAAAATCATTATTTTGAGGTTTAAAAAAATGAAATATCGCAGCTAAAAAGAAAATAACATGCCCTTTTAAATGATATGTAAAGTGAGATTATTAAGCTTAGACTAGAAATTGCTGACATTTGAGAACTTGTGGATACATAAGCCTACAAACAGCCAGCTGCACTATTGATAGCAGTTCCGGGTGACTGAGAAGTCTAAGACCCACGCATTTAAGATCATTATTACAATTTATCGATGAAGGCCAAAACACGCTGTGAAGTGAAATCCGGAGATGGGGTGGGGGAAGGGAGGGGGCGCAAGTACCCCCCTACATCCATACCTCTATATACGGGCGCCCACGCAGGTAATTGACATCTCACCTCTGTCCGTGTAGGTTCAAGTCTCAGGCTCAGTCAACGGGAATATGTGGGAAAGCTTGCCATTAGTTTCCTGTGGGTTGGAGGCAGGGCCGGCGCTTCCGCTAGGCGAACTAGGCAATCGCCTACGGCGCTGGGCTAAAGGTTTATTTCATGAAGGGCTGGTGGGGGAAGACATGAGTGGAGGGGGGGGGGGTGCGCCAAATATCTGATCTCGCCTAGGGTACCAAAATGCCTTGCACCGGCGCAGGTTGGAGGTTCTTCTCAGAGTTTTGACCCGAGTTGTTCCTTCACCAAACACACTGGCCGCTATTTATATCACATGATACTGAAAAAATGGCGTTAATTCCACAACAACAAAAACACTTGGTTTGATTTAACAGGCACATAAACTTGGAGTGGTATACCCAAACACCCTGGCAAGATAATTATCAGAGAGGGCCGAGAAACAAACACCCGCAAGAAATGGAACAATATTTAGTAGGTTTTAGAAAACTACGTATATTTCAAACAAAAAAGAGATAGTCTCTTGAAAATCTTATAAAAGTTTTGCCGTCTTGGAAAGTAATACATGTACTTTACACATTAACATGCGCTACTAAATAACTAAAATTTAATTAAAGAAAACCAAAACAAATTTGTCAAAAATTGCATTTAGCCTGAATTTCATCAGCAACATTCTTTCTGGCCATCACCAGTGTTTGATAAAAAAAATAATAACATTTTTAATTATTTTGTTCTGAAGAATGATGTTATTAACATTGAATTTTTAACAAAATTAATTGGTAAATTTCTGTATATTTCTTGATAAAAAAAACTGTCCGGTACAGTGAGAAAGTACCGTGGAATAAACCACAGCAGGCTGTTTCATTTGGGGAAAAGCAAATACAAATTTTAACTTTGTAAAATAAAAAATAAAAACATGAAAAAGCGTAATATCAACTAATAACATTATGATATTATACAAATATGAGTTACATAAGATATAAAAATATTTAGAGAATTTTATGAATGGACATAACAAATATAAACCTCCGTACAAGATAAACAAGATTGACATTTTAAATATCAAGTGTTGATAAGGAAGACCAAAGAGAATGATAGAGGCTAAAGAATGGGAGATTATTTTGAAATTTAAAAGTAGGTATCATTGTCCGGGTCTTTAGACATGCGGCTGTTTCCATGGCGTCAGGTCTAGCTTTGGAACATCAGAACATGATACCAACGGGTTACTGAAAACCAGAAACAAATGCATTTTTCTTATTGAACATTTACACAGATGGAACATTGACTATGTATTGTTTAAAATTACTGTGTTTTTCATACGAAGAGAATTTCAATTATGATTGAATTTGGAATACATGAAACTCAAGGCACCCTGTCAAGACCGGCTGAAAATTTACTCCAAACTTTCAAGATTAACAACTTTTAAAGATGCCTTAGACAACCCAATTTGGTTAACGTTGATATTGTCAAATCTGAAAATCACGGATTGGTTGCAAGCAGGGCCGGATTAAAGGAAGGCAAAGTCTCCCCCCCCCCCACCGGCGAGTAGTAACGTCCCCTTCCCGGTTGATGTGGATACAAATAAATATTAGGTCTAAAGTTTAAACTACCGAATACTTATCATAATATACTATACTAATTATGAACGTATAAAGGACAGCTGGACGGCAGATTTTAGGGTGTATACGTAGATCAATATGGGTATCCTATCCGAAGCCTTAATTTAAAAAAAAATATTTTAACCTGAAAGTGAAAATCACCAAGAAGAGCTATAATTCTTTTGAGTTATGCACTTCTGATATAGGGACATGTTGTAGACTATTTAACCCAAATTATACCCATCAAGCATACCACAATAATAACAATTCTTCCTTTAACTATATCCTAATTTACCAAGCATTGTTGCTCAAGTTACAAGGAAAAGACACATAACAGAAAGTAACAAGAAAATATAGTATAGACAGCCATCACACAATAAGTATGTAAATGGTGGTACAGATCTACAAGATGACTTCATGGGCAATTAAATGCATTATAGGTTAATATTGACTAGGCGACATATAACAACAACCAGTAATGCAACCGCACTGGGCATAGACCTGACATGTTTCCTTAAACAGATTAAATTAAATATGATATCAGTAAAACCTTCCTCTCCACCTCTCTGGTGTAAGAGAGAGAGAGAGAGAGAGAGAGAGAGAGAGAGAGAGAGAGAGAGAGAGAGAGAGAGAGAGAGAGAGAGAGAGAGACACTTGCCTGCAGGATTGTAATAGAAATGGATCCTTTGGAACACTCTGCAGATACTTTACATTTTCACACAGTACACTTGCAAGACCGACATTCCTTATAGCTCCAAGTTTGTCTGCCAAAATATAATTGACATGTGGCCAGAACTGATTGGATATTACATCAGGCGGAACAAGATTACCGTTCTGATGTACCCGGATGCTCAGTTCTACATTAATATAATCCACAGCCACCATCTTGGAAAGGTATTGTGGTGGTCTTATACAATTATACATATAACATTATAAATATTAAACTAAACAAATAAAATCAAGATTTAGCTATAAAGCTGTAATAGCAAAAGCGATATATTAGAATGGCCAGACCTGACATCGTTTGAGGTTTAGCACTATGCAATTGCTTGAAGTTGGAGTTAGACCTAGGTGCTATTTCTCTAGGGAGGTTCCAAAATGGCGGCTATAGGTGGAACCTAGAAAAGTGGCTCTGTAGATTTTGGCAGTTATAAGTGATTTTTTCTGCAGTGAAATGATTCATAATTGTTGGGATGATATGTGAGTATTCAAGGAATGCAGGGTATATAACATTACTGGTGGATCATATGCAATTTTGTAGAAAAAAGTGTTTTATCTATTCAAAATTTGATTATGATGGAGTAAAGATAGAGTTTCAGTGGTGCAGTTTTTAGATAGTTTGAGATATTCCCTTCATGCTTTGTTTGATTCTTCAATGGTGCAGTTTTTAGATAGTTTGAGACATTCCCTGCATGCATTGTTTGATTCTTCAATGGTGCAGTTTTTAGATAGTTTGAGACATTCCCTGCATGCATTGTTTGATTCTTCAATGGTGCAGTTTTTAGATAGTTTTAGATATTTCCTGCCTGCTTTGTCTGATTCATTTACTTATTCCAGTGTAATTACCTGTCCATCAGTTGCCTTCAATTATAGAAATTGTTTGGCACATGGTGAGTAATAATAAGTATCACAAATGGGTAGTGAGAAAAAATTAGTCCAAACAAGATAATCTACAAGTATGAGTGGAAAGAAAGATCAAGGCAAGCAACAAATAAAAACCAGATTACAGAGTGATGCCCTAATGGAGATTTCTGACACAAGTTTGAGTGAATCCGGTTTGAGCACAATTCAGCTGGACTTAGATGAAATTAAACAAAGTCTCAGAAGGAGCATTTCTGAAGCAGATTTAACATCTTCTATTGCTGATTAGGTGAAAAGAGATGACATAACTGAAATTGTTTCAACTATTGTGAAATTGTTAGATAATGTGAAGTAGAAAGTGAAAGGATAGCAAAGGAGATGACAGGGGAGTTGATGGATAGGATGGACTCACTGGATTTCGAAAACCACCAATTGCGAGAAAAATTACAAGAAGCAAAGAAGGAAAATGATAAAATAAGGAGTGACATGAACAATCATGACAGGAGATCGAAGCAAGCAAGTGCGGCTTCAAACCAAACCGAACAATATTCAAGAAAGTTGAACATTAAAGTTTTAGGGCTAGAGGAGGAGGAAAATGAAAGTTTGAGAGAGGGAATTCCAAAATTGGTGAAGGAAGTCACAAAGATTAATCTGGATAACAAGGACATAGTGGCGGCACATAGGATCCCAGGCCGACAGGGATTGTCAAATTTTGGAGTCTGGATTGTAAACTTCCAATTATCAAAAAGCAGAAGGATTTTAAACAGAACAAAGGAATTAGACTGGTAGAGGATCTGACCAGGAAGAATACTGAACTCATCAATAAATTATCCAGGCATCAAGAAATTGACAGTGCATGGTACTTTAATGGATCTGTGTATGGTAAAACCAAATCAGGAAAAAGGATAAAATTTGACATATATGATGAAATTGATGAGACAATTTAGAATATAAGTGTAATATGCAACTCTATGAACTCATGGAATTGTCCATATAGGTATGTGAACTCTCACTTTGGTACTCCTTTTTCTACTCGGATTTGTTTTAAAGATTTTTCTATAAGTTACTTCTTTCTCTCACCAGTTTTGTCACTAATTAATAGATTTATTTGTTTTTTGCACATCAATAGTATGATATCTCTTCTTAATTAATTCACTTAGTTCAAAAATCATATTTCACTCATATACACACTCATCTACTCAGTCGTGTATTCACCCTATTCAACACTGCTCTACAGCGTTATCTATTTTTCAGTCTCAATTCTTGCTCAATCATCCACCATTTCCATGTATGCTCTAAATTTCACACTTTGTTTTTCAATCATTAATTTGTAATTTATACTTTTATTAATCTGTGCCTACTGGTTTACAAAGCTGTTGACTATCGTATACTGTATCAAATGTTAACTGCAGCCAAATCTACAGCATGTATTTTAACACCATGGATGATGTTATTATGGATGTTTTTTGCTGTGTGAGAGTAAGTGTGAAAGGCATGCATATGATAAACTCAAGGTGATAATTACTTCATAATTCCTGTACAAGAACATGTATATGTAAAATTTCTACCGCTGTCATGGATAATAACATAAAAATTATATCTATAAATGTTAGAGGCCTGCAAGGTTCAGTCTTTAAACGAAGGGACATTTTCCACTGGGTAAAACAAAAGAATGTATCTATAGTATGCTTGCAAGAAATTCATAGTACAAAGAACGATGAATTATATTGGGCAGCTGAATGGGGATACACATCTATATTTAGCCACTGTTCTAGTAATAGTGCTGGGGTTGCAAAATTTTTAGAAATACTTTTGAGTTCGTAATTCATAGAGAAAGATGTGACTGTCAAGGAGGATTTATTATTTTAGATATTACAATTAATGGTAACAGAATAACCCTCGTGAATTTGTATGGTTACAATGATGATAATTTTAGAGCGTTAAAAGAGTAAATCTTATTTATTGAGAACTCATCAATTAGAATGTGCGGAGACTGGAATACTGTTCAAGACTTAGATTTGGATACTTATAATATTTTACATGACAAATACCAACAGTCTAGGGCAGCGATTCAAGACCTCAAAAACGAATTGGAATTAATTGACCCATGGCGAAATTCCAATCAAGACTTAAAGATGTATACCTGGAGGCAAAAATCTCCCTTGAAACAATGTAGATTAGATTACTTTCTTGTATCAGATGGCATTCACATGAATACAGCTGATGTGTGTATCTTACTAGGGTTTAAGACTGGTCATTCAGCTATTGTTTTAAGTGTGGCATTCTCAACGATTCCAAGGGGAAAAGGATATTGGAAATTTAATGCCCAACTGTTGAGGAACATTGAGTATACTGATTTGGTCAAAAAGTATATAACTGACATGGTAAATGAATATTATGTAAGGGGAAATAGAGATGACTCGCTCCATGTTTCTCTATCCTGTAATGATCAAATGTTCTTTGAAATTTTAAAATGAAAATAAGGTCTGAACCTATATGTTATTCTATTAGGAAAACAAAAGAAAAACGGGAAAAAATTTAAGAAAATTGAACAGGAAATAATAGAAATTCAGGGGGTCTGGTGAAAAACATAGAAGGGGAAGCTCTGGAAAATTTAGAGCGAAAAAAAACAGAATTAGATGAATCTAGGAACAAATACATAGGTGTTATATAAAGAAGTAAAGCTAGACGGTACTAATTTGGGGAAAAAAGCACAAAGTAATTTTAAATCTTGAAAAAAGAAACCATGTCAATAAGACAATAAAGGAAATTATTTTAGATGATGGGACAAATATATCTGACCAAACAGATATTTTAGAAGCACAAAAACAGTTTTATATGGAATTGTACAAAAGTGGAACTGCTCAGCTTAATGATGAGGCTACTCAAGAAACTCTAAATAGATTTCTTGATCACACTATTAAACTTAGTCAAGAAGAAAGAGAATCATGCGAAGGTCTGGTTACAATTAATGAAGTTGGTATGTCTCTAAAACGTATGGAAAATGGAAAAATTCTTTTGGAAGTCTCTAGGGGGATTTATATGCAGATCAATAAATTACGGATATACTGTAGGTAAACTTTCAGATTTTCAGACTCAAGGAGTCATCACATGCCTACCAAAGGAAAATAAAGATAGAAGAAATTTAAACAAAAAACTGGATACCTATATCACTTTTAAATATTGACTATAAAATTGCTTCGGGAGCCATTGCAGCCAGTATTAAAAAGGTTATTCCATCAATAATCAGTGATACTCAAAAAGGATATATGATGGGTAGATTCACTGGAGAAAATACCAGGCTATTATATGATATCATGGACCAACTTGAGAAGGAAAATAGATATGGTTTATTATTGTTAATAGGCTTTGAAAAAGCCTTTGACTCCATTAACTAGACCTTTGTGGAAGAAACTTTCAAATCTTTTAACTTTGGTGATTCCGTTTGTAAGTAGTTTAAACTGTTTTGTAATGACTCTAAAAGTTGTGTTACAAATAATGGGCATATGTCATCATGTTTTAGACTAGAAAGAGGATGTCGTCAAGGAGATCCCCTTGCACCTCATTTGTTTATCATTTGGGTTGAGATTTTAGCTATAATTTTAAAGCAAAATGCAGATTACGGGGATTGATCTTTGACGGCACTGAAAATAAATTGGGTCAGCATGCCGATGACGCTTTTATTCTTCTTGATGGATATCAACTTTCTCTTAAAACAACTACGAATATCTTGCAGATTTTTTTCTATTATCTGGACTTATAATAACAAAAACAAAAGCTATTTGGATTGGAAACAGGAAATTCTCCAATGAAATAATATGTCCGTAAATGGGCCTAATTTGGTCCTGTTCAAACTTTACACTCCTTGGTATAGAATTTTCTCCAGATTTACATCAAATGGTGGAAATTAATTATATGAAGAAACTAACAAAGGCTAAACGAACACTGGCAAGCTGGAGTCAAAGACATATGTCATTAGTTGGTAAGGTAATTGTTGTAAAAGCTTTTGTTCTACCCATATTCATACATCTTTTTTCAGCACTTCCAAATCCATCAGCAAAAGCTGAAGCAGAACTAAATCGCACATTATTTAAATTTGTATGGGGTGGAAAACTAGAGAGAATAAAACGCGATATACTAGTATCCCCAGAAAATGAGGGAGGACTATATATATATGATACACATATTTTCATTCATTAGGTATATTAAGATAAGATGGGTAGAAAGATTGCTGGAAAAGGAAAATGGAGCGTGGCAGAACTTAGTCAATTCATCTGTACTCAAAAATAAAAAGGATATTTGGAATTTAGGGAGAAGGAAATTAGAAGAACTTAGTAAGCTCATTAAAAACAGTTTCTGGAGAGATGTGATTTTGGCAGTATCCAATTGGAAAGAGGAAGCGCAAGGTCCAAACGAGTATCTATCCGTGAATATTTTAAATTTTGTCCCCACTAAATTGTTCCATCAATACAAATCATGGAGAGAAGCTGGTTTTGAAATTCTGAAGGATCGAATAGATGATAATGGCAATTTAATATCTTTTGAAATAATAAAACAAAAAACTAGAAGTGATGATTTCTTAAAATACTTCTCCCTAATATCCAAAATTCCAAAATCATGGAAAGATGCCATGAAAAACATTTAGTAAATAAATAATTTTGGGAATCAGGAAGATAAAATAATGAACTTTCAAAAACAAAATTCACTCAAGTTTGTTTACAAAGATCTTTAAAAAAAACTAAAAAGCAACACACTGCTAAACATGAAACTTGGATGCAAGTATTTAATAAAAAATATAAGTAGTGAGGAGTGGTCTCAGATATATATCCGAACGAAATCCTGTACTACTTAGGATTCCAAATTGATCTCGTTTAACTTTAAATGAATCCATAGAATAATAGCTACTAATGATTTTCTGAAAAGAATTAACATATTAGAAGACAACAAATGTACTTTCTGTAAGAGTGAAAATGAAAGCATTGAGCATCTCTTCTATGATTACAATATTACTTTACAGTTTTGGTACCGTTTTATTGAACGTTTTGGGCCTTTTTGCCCAAATATTGCACATTTGTCTTAAAAAGAAACATTTTTAGGAAGTGAACAACTGGACTGTTTATGTAATTTCTTGCTTATTTTGGCAAAGTATTATATTTATACTTGCAGATTCAATATGAAAAATCCTTTATGCTTTTAAGCAAATAGTTGCAATGCATAAGAACATTGAAAATTAAACTGCTAAAGTAAATAAAAAAGAGGACCAATTTCTTCAAAAGTGGACCTGAATAATGAAGACGTAATATGTATCTGATTTTATGCTAAACAGGAACAAATACTGTAATATCTCAATGTCACCTAGATCGTGTGCCATATGCATGTGTGTATGTGTGTGTGAGAATGTTTTTCTTTTCTGTAGATTATATTTATTATCCCTAGATTATCAGAAATGTTAGATTGTAAGGTGACCTTGGGATGGCTCCCCGACCCAGTGGTCAGCCTATTACGGGGATAATAATTTTTTTAAAATTTTAAAAGCAAGAAAAAAATGCAATTTCTCTTTGTAAATTAGTCACAAGCCGACAGTGAAATCTAATTATTCTTTTCGAAATTGGTTATATATATATATATATATATATATATATATATATATATATATATATATATATATATATATATATATATATTGTAATAAATTTGGAGTATGTGTATTTGACAGCATCCCGTTTTTAAGCAATTCTTAGATTCAATTGTGTGAGTATTTAGTCTTCGGTGCCATGGAAATTACTAGCCCGAAATAGTTAGCCAATTGGTTGAAGTAAACTTCACAGAGCCGAGTGTTCGTGAATTTGAATCATGTTGGGGTTGTTGGTAGTGAATTAAAGTACAAGCCGAAAGACTGTCCCTTTAAGTAACATAGTCCATATTAAAATTCAGCTGTGTATAAAAGTGTAGTGGTTGAAATGGCATTATTTATGGTTGGAAATCAGTAAATTATATAATGGAATCAATAAGTGGAACTTGGTAGGTATCGTTAATGTGTCCATAGTGGAAAATGGGTGTATGTATATGACCGTGATACGCCGGAAATTATGAGGATTGACTGGCCTAGGGTCGCGCAGTTAAATATTTCCCAGTTAGTAAGGGAATACTAGTGTAATTTCTATGGCATGACAAGCTGTCGGTACGGAAATCGGATGATAATGAAGAAAAACCATGCAATGGTGAAGTAAATGGACTTTTGGGCAAGTTGTCTCATCTGGGACGCCAATTGATTAGAGCAAAGGTTATTAAATATAGCAGACACGTCTCTCTTTCCATTTACAACTCAAGTTGTATGGAAGTCTTTGGAAATTTGGGGAAAACATATGACTTCCAGCGTGACTCGCGTCAGGGTTTTGACACAGCTCGGTCAAGTGGATACCCCTGTGCGTGTAACAATATATATATATATATATATATATATATATATATATATATATATATATATATATATATATATATATATATATATATTCAATGTTCATACCATATATTTTCATTTATTATTATATAACATATAACAGCATTATTCTGTTTTTAAAATGTCTTAAATTTTTTGAACCAGTCTATATTTTTTATAATCAACGATATCAAGGTGTGAAAACCTACCAGGAGTCTACAGTTCTTCAGTTGGACTGGTTATTAGCCTGGCACCTATCGGTCTTCAACTTTGATGAAGATGGACACTGAGAATATTCGCCTTTTGGAAACGAGTGATAAGTGTTCTTGCTCTGGGCACCGTGAAAAACAAACCTTGAAGTTGTTCGTATTTAACGAAGTGACTAACTTGGTATATGTATCAAAGAAGCATTTTTGATTGATGTGATATGCAACCGTTGCACCAGTCTGTTTTTACGCAGGACTCACACATGTACTTGAGGAAAACGATGCTTATTCACTTGTTTTGTTGAGCGAAGTATTTAAATCAATTATTTTTTTATCAATTCAAAGAACTAATTTTTTTACAGGCAAGAGAGAGAGAGAGAGAGAGAGAGAGAGATAGAGAGTAAGGATAAAGCGAAAGAGACCTATTTACAAATCAAATGCGAGGGTTATAATACTTGTTTTGAAGTGAAGCGTAAAAAATAGTTCTTACTAACCTGGCGAGAAACCCTCAGGTGGCTTTCGTTCGTGCCAGTAACGGTCAGAGAATTTTAAATTATGGAACTCCTTAGCCACAATGCAATTCAAGGTTGGTCCGAATGTACGACCATTAATCCCTGGTGTTTCAGAAAGCTCGCCAGTGTAGAAGTCAATGTCTGCTGGCTGGCTGTAGGAAGGAAAGAACTAGATTCTTTTTAAAATTCTCAATAATGGATAAGTATACATTTCACATTGTTGTCGATGGGGTGGAATTGGCGGGTTATTTATATATATATATATATATATAATTCTCGAATAATTTGTCTCTTCTATTTCGTTAAATTAAACATCCAGATATCACAATCTCAATTCAAGCCTTTTGATCACACGTTAAAATGTCAGACAGTGAATTGAGGAAGGAAAAGAAACGAAATGGTATCGCATGGACAATGTTAAGATGCACATAACAGAATAAATACGATATATTCTAGCATGACAGATCCTCGGCGTCGCTAGTGTTGGTGTCACCTAGTGCGGTAAACTCATGGTGTCATCCCTCCAGACTTCCACCATGGATTTCTTTTTCTTAAAATAAGTCCACAGTATAAAAATGACACCCTGTGCCTGTTAGTCATGTATTTAACTATGATCGGTTATCCGCTTATGAAATCCGACTAGATCGAGCAGTGTGTGCTCTGTAAAATTTGCAATTTTTCATTTTGGTGTCACCCCTCTGAGATGGTGTCACCCGGTGCGGTCCGCACCCCCCTAGCAACACCATTGTGACAGATTAATACTGCTACAAAGAAAGAGACGTGATGTTGAAAGTGTAAAGATGTACATAGTATCAGACCGGAGATGAAATCAAGGACAGCAAAGGAATGAGGAACATAGACTCTTATAGGTTAAAAAGAGTTAGGTATGATATTTAAGTAACCCGATTTGGGAGAAAACACCAAATACACTCAGTATGTTTGGTTGGGTCTGTTTTATGTGTTACATTTAATGCGTTTACTAAACGTAACTTTTCTTGTAAAATTAATATCTACATATTTAATAATCTTCTCCTACGATGTATTTACACTCCTCGTTACTGATAATTAGTTTGTTATTTAACAATACTATCTTCACATTCCTTACTCATAGGTGTTTTTCAATAGTTCTCTAACTTCCGGTGTATGGTCAACCAGGCTATCCCAGGATTCCGTGAGAGGTGACAGGCCGCATAACTTTCGGTACTCCCCATAAGGCGACAGACCATGATCTCTTCCCCTGTTAATATTGACTGCAGCTAGGTCCAGGCTGGCTCCATCCTTTGTCATAAACAGTTTATCTCTTGCGCCAGCCTCTATAATCCTAACAACATAATTAGAAAATAATTGTTAGTTTGGCTCGTGTATTCTCGAGGTAAAAGGACGGATGAGAACTTCGTTATGAGTACCCGGCCAAGGGATATATTAATGCATTCACAATAAGTAACCGTAACCAACTCCAATGCATTCCGAAGTAGAATGACCTAGATATCTCGCACTGATAATTATGTTGTGGCAAATAAATGTAGGATCACGTTGAGATCGACAGAAAAGCATTTGCCATAGAATGACTCAGATAGTTTAGTTTGAACTGTCACATTGGTAGTGTTGTTGATGATGTAGTAGGGTTTAAGGCAATTTTTCAGCACAAAATAGGTTTTACATGGCGGCCAGTATTAATGGTGAAGGAAAACCCCGAAAAGCGGCAAGCTTTCACATAACCACAGTGACCGAAACCGGGACTCGAACCCACGCAGACAGAGGTGAGATGGCAGTGATCGGTAACGGAGAGCGCTTTATAAAGAAAAAGATCATAAAGAGATGGAAAGATTAAAAAAAAACTGTCACAAAATGATTCAGATATCACGAACCAATGTCGGATCATGTCAACTGTTTGCGGGTGGCTGTGGTTGCAAAATTTAAAAAAACTCTGACTTTCTGAC
The DNA here is from genome assembly GCA_029339505.1 of Unio delphinus. Taxonomy (NCBI): domain Eukaryota; kingdom Metazoa; phylum Mollusca; class Bivalvia; order Unionida; family Unionidae; genus Unio; species Unio delphinus. Next base: position 111,433 of record JAQISU010000515.1, read on the forward strand.
TTTCCTCAGTAACACACCAAGTCTAATGTCTATTTATATATTTACTCAAAGCGTGCATAATACCCAAACGCTCGCATGAATAAAACGATGCTCAAATTTCAAATGACAAATGACTGTACGTTTGTATGTGTGTACCTTTTGGGGTGTAGCCTGGGGGTCAGGAAACCCCAGAAACCCCACTTAGATCCGGCCATGTAAACTGACACTGAGGCAGTTTTAAATAAAGGTAGGATGATATAGATATCGCCACATTAGCAATTGTGACAGAATGGCCGATATATCATTAACGGACACATGGGCAGTGGTAAATAAAGGTAGGATGATATAGAAACTGTTACCATTTGTCAGATTGATTGCAGTATTTATGCCTGGAAAATTCACTTAATGGATCAAATTACGTCGTCATAAAGAGTGAATATTGCTATGTCGCCAGTCGATCTTTAGATAAGATTCCAAAATTAATCAAAAGAACGTGTTTTCTTAAAATTACATCATGTTATGACTTTGCCCAGTTGTATCTACAAGTCAAGAACAACATGAAGTTATCTGCGTTTGCTCTACACTAAACTAAGAAACAAATAGGCAGACAGACAAAAGTACATTTTCCTGATTTACCTATCTGATTTTGGACACCCTGTACTAGCCATCCATCGAAGCATTGCATGAGCCCCTGTGAGATTCTTCAGGAAAATTAAATGTGGATTATTGTACGTTTGCTCTACGTTAAACGTTTGTAGAACGCCATCTTCTCCAATAAGGGACTGTTGGTTTGGTATCCAGGAATGTCCATTTCTATTAATAATAATAATAATAATAAAAATAATAATAATAATAATAATGATGATAATAATAATAATAATAATAATAATAATAATAATAATAATAATAACAACAATAATAATATAATCATCATCATCACTGCCATCATCATCATCATCACAGCTAAGTCATCATCATCATCATCATCATCAATTTGAGCTAATGATACTTCTTCAGACATTACACTTTGATTTGCAAAGTTTTCAATCGTAATGACCAATGCCATGAAAAGAAAGAATAAATATTGTCTTGGATTTTCAAGTCGATTGTATGTAATATATACCTTAAATTGAAAATGGATTCGAGGCCAGTCAGTGCAATATTGTAATAAATTTGGAGTATGTGTATTTGACAGCATCCCGTTTTTAATTTGTGTGAGTATTTGGTCTTCGGTGCCATGGAAACATTACTAGCCCGAAATAGTTAGCCAGTTAGTAGGAGCAAACATCACAGAGCCGAGTGTTAGTGAATTTGAACCATGCTGGGGTCGTTAGTAGTGAATTTGGGTACAAGCCGAATGACTGTCCCTATAGTCCATATTAAAATTCCGCGGTGTATAAAAGTGATGTGATTGAAATGGCAGTATTTATGGGGGTAATATAATGGAATCAATAAGTTGGAACTTGGTAGGTACCGTTTATGTGTCCATAGTGGAAAATGGGCGTATGTATATGAGCTTGATACGCCGGAAATTATGTGGATTGACTGGCCTAGGGTCGCGCAGTTAAATATTTCCCAGTTAGTAAGGGAATACTAGTGGAATTTCTATGGCATGACGGGCTTGTGGTATGGAAATAGTATGATAATGAAGAAAAACCACGCAAAGGTGCAGTTAATGGACGTTTGGGCAAGTTGTCTCCTCTGGGTCGCCAATTGATTAGAGCAAAGATTATTAGTTATAGCAGACACGTCTTTCTTTCCATTTTACAACTCAAGTTGTATGGAAGTCTTTGGAAATTTGGGGAAAACTTATGACTTCCAGCGTGACTCGCGCCAGGGTTTTGACACAGCTCGGTCAAGTGAATACCCCTGTGCGTGTAACAATATATACCTTGATATGGTCGAATTCGGCCCGGGGGAGAGGAGGGTAAGTAAAGTTCTTTACCTAAATGAATAAAATCCATCACTGGATATGGCAGGGTCGCTCGATTTGTTGTATTCAGAGTCTTCCATATATCCTGTTTCTAAGCTTCTGAGCTTGTATTTTGTTATAGTTTCGTTTGGAAGAAACGTGGTCAGAAATTCATCGTAGTTGATTCTTTGGATTTGTGCGGTAACAATTTTCCTTGTTTCTTGAAATACTGTTTCGTTCTTGTCTGTACCCCATAATTCAATAAGTTTTGCGGCTATTCGGTTGTGTTCCCAGACAAAGAGTGTGTGCATAGACGCCAAGGAGGGTACAACGTTGACTCTGCTGTCTCCTGTAATAATAATAATAATAATAATAATAATAATAATAATAATAATAATAATAATGATGATGATAATGATAAAAATAATAATAGTTACAATTATGCTACTACTGCTACTGCTAATACTACTACTAATAATTAATAATATATATATATATATATATATATATATATATATATATATATATATATATATATATATATATATATATATATATATATATATAATATTATATTATATAAGCAGCGAAATGTTTATAAAATTACTCCCTTTGTAAAACCACGACAGCTGACATTCACATATAATTGTGGCAAATCACGCACACTTTCCAGTTATATCTACATCCTCTCCTTTTCTTTCAAAGAAATAAATTTAAACAAAGTAGATGGTGTTTAACTTACCAGCATCTAAACAGAATTCTCCTTTGTGATCTACTGTGCAACTTGCATTCTTGTTTTCAGGGAGGTTAGGTCCAGGACTAACTTTCATAAAAACTGCAACACAAATATTGAAATAAAATTCTGAATAATAGCACATCGTATTTAATTGATATGTTATTACCTTTTCAAATAGACACTCATCTGGGTGGGCCTAGTCATAACATTATCTTTGACAAGGGTGGCACTATTTCTCCCATTAGCATTCTGAAGGATATCAAAAATTGACCTGTTTAAATTGTTAAAATATAGTGGGATCCTTTTGTTGCAATTTGACACCTTTGATAATAATAATAATAATAATAATAATAATAATAATAATAAAACGAAGATAAACTATTTAGTCTTCAAAGACCCAACAGCTTCCTGGTGCTCGCTCTCTTTTAATACAATCGCACACACACACACACACACACACACACACACACACACACACACACACACAGAGTAATAAATTTGTTTTTTGCACACCGGTTTAAGGAATTCTTAGACATGTGTGATTACTTGTGTGAGTCTTGGAATTCTATGCAATGGAAATATTCCTTAGCCCGAAGTAATTCGCCAGTTCTTAGGTGCAGACATCACGGAGTGAAGTGTTAGTGAGCTTCCATGAAGCCATGAGTCACTAGTACTGAATTAAGGTCAAAACCGAATGAATGACCTTGGAGTAACACATTCCCTATTACAATCTATTGGTGGTGTGACTGCAGTTAGGAAACCGGTAAATTACACGAAGGAATAAATAAGAAGGGACTCGACAGATACCGTCTATGTCGTCATTGTGATACATGTGGGGCAGTAATTACAAAATGTGTCTGGAAACAATAACTTGACTGGCCTAAGGTGGAGGAGTTAAAATAGTTCCTTGTTCCTTGTGTTAGGGGGGAGCTGTAGAGTTTCTACAGCGTGAACTGCTGACGGTATGGAAACCTAACGAAGAGAAATCACGAAGATGTGCGATATATATATATATATATATATATATATATATATATATATATATATATATATATATATATATATATATATATATATATATATATATATATATATATATATATATATATATATATATATATGCATTGATTAGAGTGAAATTTATGTAGAGAAAGGACAAACCAGGCTTTCGAATTGTATGGAAGTCCTTGTGTAAACTTTTGACTTTTAGCATGAATCGTGCCAGGGTTTGAAATCCGCTTGGTCAAGTAAAGACCCCTGGCTTGTAATATATATATATATATATATATATATGCAGTAAGCATATAGTATGAAACATATTTCGCGACCTTTTGTACCCAATGCATCAGAGACGAGACAGAGTTACAATCGTTGATACCACGATAAACAAATGATAATTTCTTATTTTTAAAAGTTTATCAGAAAACGAGGGAAGATCACTCATGTTTCGTCTTCTGATATAAAGTGTTTCGATATATGTTTGAAATCTGCCGATCTGTGTAAGATCGTGATTTGTATATGACTAGAACCATAAGAAGGTATCCTATTTACAAAATGACGTCAATATTAGGAATCAACCTGATTAGAATCAGATCTCAACTGTACTGAGTGAAGATCTGATAACAGTTGCTCAAGGAGTCATGTTCTGATGACCTTAGTTATTATGGTAAGTGTACATTGTATCAGACGAATTATTATGTCCTAGCTTTTGGGACTCTGCGCTGTCTGATTGATGAGCATCAATGTGTGCCAAACGATTTGATCCATTTCCAGAATTTTGAAAGATGCATATCCAATGGCTAATTCAAAGGTCTACAAGGACAGTGGGGATCTGATTTTAATCTTATTTTAAAAGATATGGTCCTATGAGACAAGTCTGTGATAAATCGGCACGTAGAGTATTAGTCGCAACCAGCCTGATTGTGCGATAATCTGAGGTATGCAGCTGGTGCTGTCAATTGTAATTTTAATATGCGACGAACATGAGATAAACCTGTTTTGTTTTCATAACTGTAGAACAGCTAGGCGCAAAATGGAGTATTGAGACGCATTAAAGTGGTATTAAAATGGCAATAAACCCCACTACACAGCGAATACCAAGATTAAACTTCAACGAAATTACCATTTCTGATCATTGACGAAATTCCTTCATGGCCAGCTGAAACAATATATTAAAGTTGTCCAGTACAGAAATGTATCAAGGTAACAAGAGATAACAGTGTGTTAGCGTACCTGGAAACATAATACATGTGTATTGCTAGACATTATTTCTTATGCATGATTGTGATTGAAAAAGTCATCGGCGTGAACAAATTTATTATTCCACACATGTCTGTACTAGGTCAAATGACATGTAACGTTTACATCTATTGTGTATAGCATATGTTATGTATTCAACTGCCATGTGTGTGCATTTTTGTGTATTATATATATATATATATATATATATATATATATATATATATATATATATATATATTGATGAACATATTTGTACTTACCGCCATTTCGTAACCTAGTATGTTCTGCGTTCGTTGACCCATAAACCAGTGAGCCGTCCATAAAGGAGGTAAGTTTATTTATCTGTTGACGTGGTTCTGAAAGACAAATGGTTTGGAGACTATAGGACATAATGTCTTATTTTAATAATAATAATAATAATAATAATAATAATAATAATAATAATAATAATAATGAGGACTTTTTAAAGCGCCTAATCTTCAGAAGCTCTAAGCGCTTCACAACATCTATAATGATAGGACTACAAAATAGTCTTAACGTATTCTTGTACGCATGATTTGTGTGAACTCGGAATCTAGTTCACGGAAGGCATTAGTTTGCCACCTTTCCCGTAACAAACAAACATTTCCCCTCGCTTGGCCCAAACTTCGGATATATTTATATTAAATGTACTTGGCAAAGGTTTAGTCAACGTGAAATCTACTTGATCCATTACTTATATCTTGTACTGGATGGTCGTGGTTTTGATACGTTGATCGCATGTCAGAATCATACCCTACTTTCTAATTTATTTATTGTTTGTTTGTTTTTGTGTATTTGTAGAACAGTAAATATTATTTATTGCCTATGCAAAACATTTTGGCTTGTTTCCTGAAAGAAGAGTTTTTCGTAAAGCCTACAATGGGATAAATGCAAGATTAGGGAGGGGGAATACGTTTAGTAAACTAAATTTATTCTTTGAAGTGGGACACCTGAAACGAAAAGTGTGGATAAAGCTCCTTCTCCCCATATCCACCTAGTAAATCAGCCAATGTGTAAAAAAGATTATTTTATCCTCAGTCTGAAAATGAGAAACAAAGCATTTCAATAGACCAAGTTACCCAAAACTTTGCAGTCTTCTGACACAACTGCAGCAGAGCGTATGAAATTTAGGCATGTTCTATCTTTGAAGTAATCGTCTCCAGGCGGTATTTCGATCGGAAGACACAAATCTCTGCAGAGAGAAAGGACCAAATAATTAATTGTGCCACACGTTGTCTTTAGTTATTTAGGATCTCCGCTAGTACAGACACTTAGACCGTGACCAGATGCCTCAGCATACAAATGAGTGGGACAAAAAGTATAAATAACAACTTTTAATAGCTTTTTTTCTGGAATAATTTATTTTTAATGCCCTGACTATTTTTAAAAAAATAATAATTACAAAAGAAAGTCAAATCGAAAGGGAAAACTATAATTAAATTTTAAATGTTCAACATCAATGGTCAGTTTTCAGGTCACTTGAAACTTTGTAACGTAGCGCAGAGTCATAGAATACATCACTGAAACGTAAACAGTCTAGGGCTAATAGGATGTAATTACATGTATATTATATATTAGAAAAATTACATGTATATTATATATTAGAAAAATTACATGTATATTATATATTAGAAAAATTACATGTATATTATATATTAGAAAAATTACATGTATATTATATATTAGAAAAATTACATGTATATTATATATTAGAAAAATTACATGTATATTATATATTAGAAAAATTACATGTATATTGTGTATTAGAAAAATTACATGTATATTATATATTAGAAAAAGAAACTGGTACTCAAAGTTAATGTGATTAGCGAAGGAAATTTTTGAAATCAAAGTTACCGAAAACCATTTGAATGATGCAATAGTATGTATGTATGTATGAATGTATGTATGTGTGTATGTATGTATGTATGTATGTATGTATGTATGTATGTATGTATGTATGTATGTATGTTGTATGTATGCATGCATGCATGCATGCATGCATGC